>OZ023158.1:24169900-24269900 GCA_963678695.2 Diplodus puntazzo | reverse complement strand
ACAGTAGGAAGACTTAACAAACTCGACTTTGTATGTTCTCTGCTTGTAGGACTGCCTTGCCAAACGGAGAAGAGCAGGATCCAGAATCAAAGTCGGAGGAAGAGCCTCATAGGTCAGTCCGGATGATTGACAGCCAACACGGTCACCTTTGATGCTAACAAACACACACACTGGCATTAAAAAAGTATCTCTTTTCAGTTGTTCAAAGCAGATAAAAGAAGTCTGCAGTTAAAACATACAGTCCACACGCTATAAAGCACATCCTGACATTTTGAACACGTGTCATCTGTCCCCGCCGGGCAGATCGTTCAGCGCTCCAGCTCACAAAAAGAACAGCATGAAAAATGAGCTCCGACTGGGTCAAATGAAGGTAACAGGACTGGGTGTGTGTCTCTGTGTGCACATGGGTTTTTGTGTGTGTCTGTGTGTGTTTTTGGATGTGAGTCTTCCCTTTAAGCAGGATGTATGGTTGTCCTGCAACCCTCACAGCCGTAATTGATTGCTGATCTCCCCCAGTGAATACCAAAAAACTTCACAACCACACGACACTCGGGCCTCAGCCCAGGTGGGATCAGACTCTGCCCTCCAGTTTTGTCAACTTATGTTCTCAAACCTCTCCCATGTTTTCATATCACTGTTTGTTTACTTCCAGTCGAAGTCTGAGGTTGGATTTTTCCCTCAAGCGTCGCCTCAAGGTGCACGACTCCAAATGTGCAAACAAAACACATGGCTGACCGTGACAAACTAATGTTCCTTTGGCAAGTGTACACACAACTGAAGCCTCAGCAGTGCAGCTTAAAAACAGCTGTTGAGGTAACAGATATACTTTATACTTTGACATATAACTGCCATCTACAAATACATTCTACCCCCTTCCTATGGGGGCTGCCATTGTCGTGTGTCTTCAAAAGGATCTACCCCGACTTCTTCATGAACTCGGTAGACAGAAGCCGGCAGTCAAAATCACAAGGTCTTCACTTGAGGAGGTTGAAAGCAGGCATACAGATTAAATAAACTTCTCAGGAGCAAAATGAACAGAGGCAAGGCTCTAAAAAATGAAAAGACAAGAGAGAACTCGAGTGACACGGGCAAAATGAACAACAAGCACTGAGCAATTAAAACTCAGGCTTTTAATTGCAATGCTTAAAAGAAGATACGTTCACCCATAAAAGAATAGTCACTCATTATCGGATCACCCCTTAGCTGATGGAAAGGTGACATTTTGTAATTCACAATGACATATCGGGAGCTTCACAGCAAAACAGAACAGTTTTAAAAATGTCCAAAGCAACCCAAAAAACTTGCCACCCGGAGGTCTCCAGAAGCCCTTGAGATCCCAAACTGATTTGAAAAGACGTTATTTCAACCCTTGACATGCGGTCGAGATCAGGCACCCACTTCAGACAGGGTGCTTGCTAACGCTTTTAGCATAGCAGCTACAGTGAAGAGTTCAGCTTTAAAAAAGTGGTCAAGAATGTCTTTCCGAATCAATCTGGGATCTCTCGGGTGAGCTGTATGGAGCAAATGTACGTTTTTTGGGTTGTTTTGGACATTTTAAATTAAGTGACCATCTACTTCGGTTGTGTAGGAGAATGCTGCAACACTGTTTGGGTGTGAAGCTCCAGAAATGTTTTATGGACTCTAAAACCTCCCTAAAGGCTTTCCTTGGGGCATGAGGGCGAGATAATGACTCAATTTTCATTTTTGGTTGAACTTGTCCTTTAACAAGATTGGGTTCTGGTGTTAATGATAATAATAATGATAATAATAATAATGCATTTCATTTAAAGGCGCCTTTCAAAGCACTCAAGGACACAACACATAACAACAACAGTACATCAAAAAAATCAGGAAACATTTCAGTGCAATTATGAAAAGATAAAATAAATAAACATGAAGATGCAATTACATAGTGCAATGATAGATAATAGTCAGGAGTGTGATTGTATGATTAGTCTAATAGAGAGTAAGCCACTCGGAATAGGTGTGTTTTCAGTTGTAGAAGTGCGAATGTCTGGTGGGAGAGAGTTCCAAAGGCTCGGGGCAGATCGGCTGAAAGCTCTTGACCCCATGGTGGTTAGGTTGGCAGATGGGGCGAAGAGCTGGATGGTAGAAGAGGATCGGAGTGTGGATATGGATAAGTTCAGCGAGATATGATGGTGCCAGGTTGTGAGGGATCTTGAAAGTGAGGAGTAGAATCTTAAGATCAATGCGGGATTTGATAGGGAGCCAATGGAGTTGCTGCAGGGCCGGAGTGATGTGTTCAGTAGAGGGAGTTCTGGTGATGATACGAGCAGCTGCGTTCTGAACCAGTTGGACTTTATGGAGTGACTTTCGAGGAAGACCATGGAGGAGAGAATGACAGTAGTCCAGACGGGATGTAATCAGGGTGTTTACGAGAATAGCAGTGCAGGTTGGTGTAAGTGAGGGACGGAGATGGTTGCTTCGAAGGTTAAGGGGCCATCCAGGATGACACCCAGGCTTTTTACCTGAGGTGATGGTGGGACAGTGCAATTGTCGATGGACACGGAGAAGGGGTTGTGTTTTGCTCGGGTGGATCTGGTACCAGTGAGGAGGACCTCGATTCTGTTGCTGTTCAGTTTAAGGAAGTTGAGTGAGAACCATGATTTAATTTCCAGTGTTGAGAGGACTTCTTCTCCGACTTCTGTGCAGCTGATTTGCCCCAACCCCTCACTGCCACCCTCTGTCCAGGCTGACCCATGCCACCTCTCTCTTCCTCTTCAGGCTCTTACATCCCTCGCTGTACTGAGGAGGGATACTTCAAACCAACCCAGTGTCACGGCAGCACCGGCCAGTGCTGGTGTGTGGACAAGTATGGCAATGAGATCGCTGGCTCCAGAAAACAAGGCAACCCCAACTGCGGTAAGACCACAGCCAACATTGCATACACGTCCACAAGTTCAGTCGCAGCGAAACAAGGTGTTTAGCGGTGTTGTGTTTGCTTTATTGGCTCCCATTTGTCCGGCTGTCTTTTAGAGTTAGCGCTTTGATCCAGGTGGACCAAAGTACGTCCATCTTCTCTGTAATCTAGGGCTGCTCCACACAAGAGAGGCTGCAGTGCTTCTCTTTGAAAACATAACTTACCACTGAAAAACTAAACTCGAACTTTGTGTTGTTTCCTTTCTCAGTATCTCTCCATGTCTCTATTTATCTTTACCGGTATCTACGCATCAGCGATCACTTAGGAAATAGATGACGTTAGGCTTGCTACTGGAGCCAGTCTGGCTGGTTTTCTATCAGTCATATGTCTGACTCTTTCTGCCTCTGATATTCTGCTCATGTACCTCTGATAAAACACCAGTGCCTTGCAAGTCAAGTAGGAAAATACATCACGCTTGTCAGCAGCGAGCAGCGTCAAAAAGATTTGTTATAAACACGAATTTGCAGCAGTGGCTGGGCTGCATGTTTCGGTAAAGAGTGAGCACCTGACCTGTTGGCATGTGTTTGCATCGAAGAAGATGCCTTTAAACAAATAGTATATATAATTGAGTGCTTCTGTGTGTCAAAGACACAGTTAACAAGTCAGCAGTAGAAACTCAAAGGAAACGGTCAAAAAGCCAATAGAAGCACTTTGCTGCAAATCAATGGCCGTGGGATTTGACTGGAAAAAAAGAACAATAATTAGCAAGAAAGAATCCAGGCAGACATACTGATTACCAATCAAACAGCCAACTCACTGTCACAGATTACAGCTCACTCGAATGCCAGTCTAGTCCAAAGCCAGTAATTGTAGCTTCCAATATTGATGAGGTGTCTCTCTGGTCATCAGGCACTCTCACACACACTCACACACACACACACACACACACACACACACACACACACACACACACACACACACACACACACACTGACAGCAGCAGTCCTTTGTCTCTGGTCTAACAAGCTCATCCAACTCTGGCTGAGTGGCCTCGGGCTCGAGCAGCCTGGAGTTTCTCCCATTCAGCCTTGCATAGAACAAACAAGTAGGAATGCAGCAGCTCTCCGCTCAACAGCCCAAACATCAGGAAACTGAACACATTTTAAAACTGTAAGCGCCAAACAGAGTACATTTTGTATCCAGGTGTAAATGGGTTGTTTTGAACTGAACTCAGGAGGATTTTAAGGTCCCAGTTTATCAAAATGCTGGAGGCAGCAGTTGAGATAACGAGTCCTGTTCACACAGTAGCTAACACCGGCGTCAAAAACATTTATTCAACCTCAAAATGTTTGCAGGTGTAATTTGATGTTACTGAGCTCAGCCAGGCACATGTGAAGCTGGCAAGTTAAGAAACCCCTTGACTCTGAATGATGGATTGGAGGTCTGTGTCTACTTTTCTCTTACCTTCTGTGCGGCCGTTTACTGTCCAGATAGGAACAGATAGTCCAGATAGTCGCCTACAGTTTGTGACACAATGCATTACATTGCAAGTTATATGTCTAAGAAGTAACAACTTACGCTGAACGCATCTCTCATGAACAGTCCCCAGCAGCGTGTATATACCGAGAGACGGCAGCTCTCTTCCTGCGCTTCTAATCTGTTTGGTTGTGTTCATCGCAGATGAGGACCAGGAGACATCAGGGGATTTCGGCAGCGGCGGTGCAGTCATTCTCCTCGACGACCAGGAGGAGGAGCCATCACAGAGCGGGCGGAGCCGGCAGAAGAAGAGGCGGGGCCGGATTCACCCCCGAGGAGCCATCGAAGACGACGAGGACGAGGAAGATGACAAGGATGACGAGATCGGCTACGTTTGGTAGCTCCGCTCCATTTGAAACCTGCCATCAGCCGACCAGGAAACTCCGTTAACTCAGCACAGATCTGAAGCCATTCCGATGTCGCCTCCTCCAGTTACCTTGGCAGCAGTTCATCTTTTTGGCTCCTGAACTTACTCCTGTAATCCCCTCGTCCTTTAACCACATCTCTCTGTTCAGTGAGCCTCATCTGACCTCTTCCTTTTCAAGTGTTCCGCTCTTTCCTCAGACAGAAAACAGAAAGCCTATTCGATTTCAACAACAACCATCAGGACCCTGTCAAGCTGTCCAACTTCTGCTTCTACTTCCCCCCCCCCCCCCCCAAAACCTGCAATCTTTAACCTCCTCTAACATAGACTCACTTCTCAATCTCCTTCGTTATCTTATTCTGTCCCTCTCTGCTATCTCTGTATGTCCATGTCAGAGCCTCTGGTCAGTCTGTGAGTCCAGATACATCAGATGATTTTCTGGATGTAAATATGTTCCCTCCAGGAAGGCCAGATTTGTGGATTACCTTCCCTGTACTTCCATCAGCGGTTCATTCTCATGTTCTGTGTTCCACCGTCGGGCTCCTTCCAGTGTTCAACGATGTTTCCCCGACACGCTCCCAGGCTCTGAGATGCCCCTCTCTCTCTCTCTCTCTGTTACTTCATGGAGGATTGTAAATTATTTAATCGTTGATCTTGAATGTCCCAGAAAGCCCAGGAAACAATGAGATTAATGATGTATTGTCGTTGTTGTTGCATGTTTCTCATCGTGTTTCTGTAAAAGAGAGATTTACCTGGCCAGGTCTAGCTCTATGCATCTCAAACAGAAAGTGATGCCTATTTGGCTGCTACAATACTTTGTTGCTATGTTGATGCTGTCTAGTGTCTTTTTGGTTCTTCTCCCAATCTCAGGAGGTAGGAAGTTGCATTGCAGAGCGATAGCAGTGTAGAAGAGCGAACTGCAATGCCCACGGTCCAAATCTGCGGCGTCTCAGCCAGCTATGCTTTTACTAATTGGTCATTGCTGAGGCTGTTTGACTGTGCAAGGACACTAGAGGAAGAAGCTGCTCCTGAGCTGGGAGGACACATGAAGTCGGGCGAGCAGAGAAAAGGCTCTGTTCTGACTCCCAACATTGGATATGTTCAGTGATTTAAAATTGAAATCTTCACCGTGTCAACCAAGTGAACTTTTATTTGTAACTTTGAAAATTTAAGTAAAGTGGCACTTTGGGTGTCTTTTGAACCTTACAGGTCTGTGTCCATGTGTCTGTTGTTCCCTGATGTGCCATTTTCAGCCACGCATTTCACCACATTTCACCAAAATCATGATGAAATAAAAACACATCCCTATCCTCACTGTGAAACCACAAGCACATTTGTGTGAGCTTCTCATGCCGTCTTGGTTTTATTTTTTTTTCTCAAAGGCTCAGAATTCTCTGCAGTAGAAACAATCAAAGCCCTCCATCAATTCTGACCTTTTCCAACCTTGAGAAAGCAGCCTCCCCTGTTAGAACCAGACATAAATGGAAGCGGCAGAAAATACTCTTATCACTTGCCTCTGAGAGAGCAGAACCACAAAGCCAGCAGTGCCCGAAAGAACATAAAAGCTTAATGAGTGTTTTTGTAATATCACTGGCTAATGGGACAGCTGACCCCACTGGCTTGAAACAGCCCGCTCAGCACTTTGAAAACACATTGTACCAACAATCAGAGGCTAAAAGGACAACCAAATCTTCTGGCTTGAAACAGCGTATTCAGCAGTTCACAGCACACTCTGTCAGATACAATAGACAATGGGCTTAACTATGTGCATCAAATTATGCCAGAAGCTATGGAGGGTGTATAATCACCCAATTCTGGGTCCATGGTGAGTGCATGGTGAGTCTTCTGTCATCACGCGACATGACAGAAACTGTAAAAGAATAAATGTTTCAGTAGTTTGTCTTTCATCGCATGCGGTGTACGCTGCTGTTTCTTTTCCTCACCTTGCATGAATAATGGGCCCCTTTCACTGCAGCTGCCCCTGCTTGCAGTAAGTTACATGTCTCTTTATCCTTTCTTTTTGGTAAATAAACTGTGGTAACCAGTGACTGCATAACACTAGTGCAGCGTTCACCGGTCCGAAAAGTGAAACCAGCGCAGAAATACCCTAAATCTGCATTCTTTCTAATTGCCAGCAGGGTACCGCGAAGTACTACAGTGGTTTCAAACAGAAGTCCAAGATGTACAATAACCCTATTTCTTGCTCAATTTGTTACCTCAGAGAACATTTTCCTAATGACTTTATGGTCTCAATAACTAGTTTAGAGTCCTCTTCAATACGGCATGACATTTATTTTGCAAATTATGGTCACATTTAGAGTAAAGTAGACGATAAATCAGCGAATGCTTTAGGATCTTGCGACCTTTAATATGACATGATGCTGGCCGTGGCGTGTCGTCAGGTTCTCAGCCAGATGACATCAGGATATCCTCGCCTGTTTCCCATTCTGGTCCAAAAAACCAAGATGGCGTCAAAACAATCATTTAATAAACCAGTGGGTGACGTCACAGCAGATTTACACTATTTAGGAACACAGCACGTCAAATCTCAAAGGAAAAGTTTCTCAATTTTAGGAAAGACTTATCATCTTTCCGACTGAGAGTTGGATGAGGGGATTCAAAAGCCACCTGAGACCGACTTTCTTAGCTTAGCAGAAAGATTGGAAGTACGGGAGGTTAACTTGGTTCTGTTGAAAAGAAGCCGACCAACCACAAAACCTACCAGAACCTCTAAAGCTCACAAATGAACACATTTATTTTTTGACACTTGTTTATCCAGGCTGGCTGTTTCTCCTGTTTTCAGACTTTGTGCTAAGCTAAGCTGACAGGTAGCTCCATATTTACCATATAGACATGAGAGTGGTGCCAGTCTCTTATGTCCCAATACTTTTTCTGTAAAAGGAATGAGAATGGGAGGTAGACCTGAAAAAGTGGCCTTAGACAAATGCAACATATTAAGTTAGTGAAGCGTTCAGTGACTTTGAGGTAGTGTGTTGTCTTCACATTCTGTATATGCCCCTTGTGCTCCAGGTCAAAATTGACTCACTCTCACTAAAGACATTTTAAAATAAAAGACATTTTATTGAATGCCAAATCTTTGCATGAAGAAACAACCTGTCATTCATCAGAAGCTGTGTGAATATCAGAGTTTTCTTTTTACAGTGCAGAAAGACATTCTGCACTCATTCAGTGGACACAGCTCGTTTTTATTTCAATACAGGATGATTTTTTCAATAGCTGGTGTGTTGAACAGGTGACATGTTGAGGCAATGTCTTAAACATGGGAAACAGCATCCTGTGGGACCTGGAGTCATCTTTATTACATTTTGTGCTGCCATCCTGCCCTGGTTGTCATATGGAGATGAGGACCATGTTATCTTGCCATTTTTTGGCAAAAAAGTTCTCTTCAGATACCAACACAGTCTTCCAAATCAAATGTGCCTTGCTGGAGATCTGAAAAAAATCTGCTCTATGGCCTGTTCAGCGGTGAAACGTGCACTCATGGGTTCAGCACAGAGAGAACTGAGGGTTCTGTCACCTGCAGCACGTTTACACACTCTGAATGTAGAAGTGTTAGGAAACAGGGCCTTGATGGCTCTGGCTCAATCTTTGTACACAAGTGGTACAGCTTCCATGGAAATATGAATAAAGGCAATATTTCCCTTTTTCTAATGTTGGGATCACTTTAGGAAAAGTCATAAATTTTGAAGTTGAAACAACAACATTTAAGGAGTTTTCTCTGCTGTTAAACACAGTTTAGGTTCATTTTTGACCCACAAACAGGAGGTTAATTATATGGTCCCAGCTCGACTTCTGTACTCTAATTAGATACTACTTGGAGCTATTGGTAGCAACATAATCACTGAAGTAGCTAAATACGCTACTGCACATTATCGGAGGCCACTTCTTCAGGTTGTCTGCCTTTCCACCGGTCTGACAGGCTGTGTTTATTTCCCCATTAATTTCTGCCAGTTCAGTGAAGGGGAACAAGAAATTGCACCCATAATTCACAAAAGGTATTATGGGGCTAAGCGTAGAGTGGATATATTCAAGTATTCACATGTTTGATGGCAGTTTTTTTTTTTCCCTCTCAAGCTAACTTCAGCTATTAGAAGGCACATTTATTCCACACGAGCGCCGTCACACACACTCTCATTATTGTTTCTATTTCTCTTCGCTCTCCCACTCACTCTCCTGGGGTGAGTTCCATCTTCATCTCAGTGAGGGAGATGCGTGGTTGTGTTTTATCCTCGGGGCACTCCGTTCACTCTGTTTCATCTCTTTATTGGCAGCGTCATTATTATGCACAGCTGGTTTTCCCTGTCAGGTGGCTCCTCCCATCGGCCCAGGGTCTCCATGGAGACTTGTGATTGGCCTACAGTGAGGGGTTTATGAAGGGACAAATGATGGATTCTGCCATTTAATGAGATGTGTTGTTGTTGCTCTGGATTATCAGTGCGGTCCATCACGAAAGTCCATCAAAATGCACCAGCTATCTTTTCTTCCTCAGGGTGGCGTCAGTCCATCAAACAGCTAGGTAGTAATATATGTTTCTCTTGCGTTAAAAGAAAATACTGTCTTCTTCAATAACGATTGAGATTATGGTAATGTTGCACATTGCATTTATAGTGATTTAGCTTGTTCTGCACCTTCTTAATAATGAGCAGGTTAGACCTCTTGAATAAATAAGTCCAGGCTGCAAACGGAGTGTGCAGACTTCTTAATTTCTGCATACCTACCATGTAGCTGGGCCGTGTGCCAGGATTGCCACTTTCACAGGTGAAAAGTCCAAGTGGCTCTCCAGAGTCCTCAGGGTCCTGATTGCTGCCAGTTCCTCCGGTTAGTTTTCATTCTAGCTCTGTGATCAAGGACCGGTTCAGACCCACAACCACAGGAGAGTGCAATTAACTACCTGACAGAAAAGAAATCCAGCAGTGCTCCAGAGCCCGAGGACCAGATTTGAGGATCACTGGTCTAAAGCCTGCCTATGTAATTGGCAGAGACATTGTAATAAGCAGGGATCATCTCCCCCTAATCTGTCACAACCCACCACTTCCACTCACACTCTCTCTTTCATGCTTGGCTGCCGCTGTACCAGCCGGCTCGTGGAGCGTCTGAACGGATCAGACCCCCTCATGCCCCCCAGTGGAGGTTTCTCAGTGTCCTCGATGTGCTAACCAGCTCCACCATTCCAAATGTGTAAATTTAGAGAGAGATTATAGCGTTCTCGTTAATACTCTGCCAGTGAGGTCCCTCTGATAGCACTAAATTGCTGGTTGTAGCCCTCCGCTAAATGAATTAAACAAGAAACAACTCATAAGCAATTCCAGCAGCTTCACTCCTGGCAACACTGATAAATTAAATTGGAACTTTTAGGTGAGCAGTCAGGCGAGACCGAAACCACATTAAAAGGAGTGTCACATTACTGCTCACGCCAATAAATGTATTCACCTATTTGGGTTTTCTAATTCATTTTCTCCTTCCTTATCTGATTGTTGCTACTGTATATTTCAAAGCCAATGCCGCCTTGTCCACCGGGAGCTCCAAAGCTGTTGTCACTGTGTTTTCTCATTGAAACAATTCCATTATTTTTCATGCAATGCAAATGTGACTTGAATTTCTAAACACGGTGTGTGACACCAGTGCCCTCTGGTGGCCAGGTCCTGGCTGTAGGTAGATGAGCAGTTCACACTACAGTCTCACTTGACCAACCTTGAGACCTCAAAAACAGGGAGGATTTTGAAACCAGTGCAAGGGTCTGGGGGCCTGCCTCCATGAAGCTCACATTTCTTTCACTGTGTGAGGATTACTCGATGTTTGTAGCAGGAAAACAATCTGGCAGCGAGTGGAGAGCAGACCGGAGTGTTTAAGCCGGAGCTGATGATGAGATGAGCTGCAGGTGTGAGTGAGCAGGCAGCTGTCAGCCATCAGGGAAGCCACGCCCAGCCTCAGTGGAGCGCCTCTGAGAACACTAAAGTACAAAACCCATAAAAACGACCACACCAAAAGTCCCAATCATGATACATTCAATCATGATGCATTCAATCATTCATTTTTTTGCCCCTGACCCCTAGAGAGTCTCCTCACGCCACTGCCCTACAGCCTCGCCCCACTGTTAACAGCTTGAGCATTTGTCTTGCTTGAAAACAGATCATGACTACTAAAGCGGGAAAAATGAGAGTCTCCTGGGAAGAAGAGGACTGTGGCAAGCATGACTACAGCTCAAAACATGTGATTTGTATGTAAAACACATATACATATATATGTATGGATTCATATATACTGTATACATAAATTATCTTGTTATTTACCATTTTCTCTCTCTCCCATCGTGTCCTGTCAAATCTGAGCACAAAAGACCCGAAAAAATACACTCCAGACAGATAAACCTTGACATTTTATTCATCGTCACTATCATAGGAAAATGTCATTTATTTTTTGTAAATATCTATTTACAATTGCATTCATGTAGTGGTTAACATGGACTTGAAGACATGGTCAAAGCATAGGAGTAATAGTTTGCATAAGAAACGCACTTTGTGATGTTAAAAGACACCACTAAGGTGTCTCTTGTAGAATCAGAGGTTTGGAAGGAAAAGGCCTCCTTGTCTTGATTTAAAGCTTTGGGGTATGTATGGCTGTAGATTAAAGGCACTGGATTCAAATGCTTATGTAATGATTTCTGATCTTCTGAAATGCACATCCATTTGTGGTAAATAACAAGCAGATTAGACGTCTGCACTGGCAACAGCATGACTGTATTCATGTTTAGAGGCTGAGTAGTAGGCTGGCATCTCGTCTCACCAGTGGTTACTCTGAGCCGCTAATTCCAGATCCATGATTCGTGGTAGTCGACCGCTGGCACCGCCCTCCAGGTAGCCGGGCTTCACTGCGGGTGTATCTGAAAGCCTCCTCTTGCTTCTGCTCAGGTCTATATGGGAAGATAAATAACTTCATCACTTTCACGAGAGGAGGCAGGCACCACCTTCCCCTATAAACAGATGACGTCAAACTCTCACCTGAGATTGCCAATAACATCTTGCGTCTGGCTCCAAAGGTGGAGACGCCCACCTCCTTCAGATCTTCATCAGACAGAGTGAGGAATGTCTGGTAGTCAATCTGGATGATACAGATAGCAGTTGCATCATGATGTTCATTTATAATGCATTTTGTTTGGGGGGGCGGTGACAAAAGTGCGTGTGTGCTGGCTTGTTTGTGTGTTTTCCCCAGCAGCTTCTCCCACGCAGCAACTTAGAACCAATGTGTTATATGTGTGAGTGACGCAAAAAATACATTTTAACATACTGATAAAGGATTCAGTGCAAGTTTTCTACGCGTGCTCTACCTCTTGCTGTTCAAACACATCGATGTATTTGATCAGGCCAAGCGTGCTGAGCAGCTCCGGCAGGTCGTCCATCATCTGGGGGGAGGGGCTCCGCTGACTGCAGGTTGATGCCCTCCTCGATGAGCACACGCCTTCAAAATAGCTGCCGCCACTGCTCAAGAAGCTCTCCGCTAGACATGGGAGGTCAAATTTCAAAAGAAAAAGGTTAAAAGTGTCTCAGTAGAGCTTAAAACCATGAATTTATTATTTAGAACTGGATAAGGCGGCGCCCTTCATACTTAATTCCACCTGTGGTGTTGGATCTAAAAATTCTTCTGGCCCAAAAAGCGTTTTCCCTGTAGACCACAATTGTGGTCTGATAACAGGACACCATGGACTGCAAACAGTATCTGTGACGTCATCACAATGTAAAGTCTAAGGGCCGATACAATAAGTCTATTCACTGACCCGCATGGCCAGGAAGCAAACCCAGAGGCTAGGAAGCTTTTTGAATTGGCGCCATATTCTTGTCTGTATCTAGTTATTTTGGATACTAGCAGTAGTTCATAGTTATTTAATCATGGAGGTTTTACTTTTGTAAAACTTTCCTCTAGAAAAGCGTTTCAAAAATCTGGCACATCATGACAAGTACAATTCACAAAAACAGTTCTGGTCAGGTTAGCCATCCTTCGCTACTGTTAGCAATACCAGTTGATAATGACGCATTACATTATATGTTGCACATACAAACACAAAAGTAACATGTCTACAGTACTGCATGTCACAAGACACAAATAACATAGATGTAAGTAAATGGGGGAGGGGCTGGTGAAGCGCGTCTGATGGTGAGTTCAGGGGGGACATTTTGTGGGAAATTGCCAATGGGGAACTCAGAAATTTCAGTTTCTCAGTTCAAATGAAATGCACCATATGGGCCATATTCAGTGGGCCACATAACCAGGAACTAACCAGGAAGTAAACCATGAAGCAAGAAACTTTCTTTGACGTATGCGCCAGGCAAGCAACTCCCATTGGACTGAACAGGCACCATTTTTGGCTTCGTTATAAATCTATGCTTAAGGTCAATAGATAATCGTGCAACGCTGTTTTGCTGTGAAACTGCTGACTTTCTATGAGTAGATAATGGCCGAATGTTCATTTTTTTTTCAATTCAATTTATTCTCAAAGACACTCATATGAAAGACTTACAGGGTTTTTCATCTCTGCTTCTGTTTGCTGAGGATGCAAATGCAGGGAAGGAGGAGGACGAGGAGGAGAACGTACATGGGGGTGAGGAGGGGGAGGAGGAGGAAGAAGAGGAGGAGGAGGAAGAGACAGGCAGGGATGAAGATCCACGTCTGTCCCTCCAGTTCTCAGAGTTGCTCCCGTTGAACACCTTCCCCGTCTGAGCAGCCCGCGACTGGAAGGATACAGAGAGACATTGTGATGTGTTAAAAATTAACTGGAGATTCTTTGATGTTTAACAGTTCACAGCAGCAGCTTGCACTTCTGTCGCCGGCTCTTTTTGTTCATCCCTCTTTTTGTAGGTGTTAGAGGTCGTGACAAACACGTGATCACAGATGCTCTTGTGTGCAGAAGGTTTCAGAGGGCATGACATGCTTAGATCCAAGGATTTAACAAGAAAAGATTGATCATGTTTTTAAACTAAATCATTTTCTTCCCCTCCTGGCTGACCTGTGATAGCTGTACTCTTTCAGTGGAAATTTTCAATGCAGCAGGCATAGCGCATGCTTTCACCTGCCTGCCTGGATCTCAGAAGAAAATTGAACTTGTTGGAGGAATGCCTCTTGCTCTTGTTAACCTAAATGCGCTCGCCCCTCCATCACTGGCTACTGAGCAGTCAGAGAGCAGGAGGCTACTTAAGAGCCGGGTAGATGAGCTGAAAGAGCTCAGGTAAACAGGTTGCTGAAGGGTGGCTGTGTTGACTGAGGCGATAGTATCAGACGCCAGGTAACTGAGCGTACAAATTGGTAGTACTTACCACACAGCGAGATAAATACTTGAAACTGTTAGAGGGCAATACCAATAAAGAGGACTGTGTTGGAGGGGGAAACAATAGGGGCACTCGTTTCACCACGCTGCAAAAAGGAACTGTGTGCCAGCTCAGAAGTCAGGCCAGCTCAAGTGGAAATGAATGGCCACAAGTTAGCATGGTGTTCACTCCTACCTGTTGCTGGCTGTTAATGGTGCTCAGGTATGGTTTGTAGCTGCGCCGGCTGATGTTGCGCAGCTCTTTGACAGCCTCGGCTGGCATGGACTTAGAAAAGCCGAGGCCACTCCAGGTGTCTGTGGGCGTCCGGACCTCTGTGACCACAGGCTTCCTCTGCATGGCTGACATAACACATACAAAAACACACACAGAAGGTAAATCCTGACTTAAGAACTGCACGAACTGACTTTTTTTGGCCGATTGATGGCCGCGGACACTACACCGACATATTGTCACCACGTTTTAGCTAGCATTTGCTGATGGATTAAAACTCAATATTTATTCTTCTTTCAGCTGTTTGTAGAGAAGCTAAGCTAAGCTAACTATTATTATAATCATTTTTTACTGAGTTAATATTTCAATCAAAGCTTGTTTTTGTTCATCATAATGGGTTAATTTGTCTTTTTGCTGCAAAACAGACGCCAGATCTCTTGAGATAAAGAGAACATTTATCAGGTGAAAACAAGAGTCCGGTTCATTGGGTCACCCTTGTGAGTATTCATAACTGAATAGTGTAGTTCTGTTGTGTTTTAGGATAAAGATACAGAAATGTTCTTCCAACTTTGTTTAACATTGTGAAATAGGGAATTTCAGGGAATATTGTATGGTGAGTCGATGAGGTTATGGTAATCAATGAGTGAGTACAATTTAATGCAGATCCAAATAACAATCTGGATCAGGTGAACTTTAACATGTTTTATTTGATTTTTAACCAATCTTGATTGAATTTGACAGAACTGTTAGGTGGAGGTATGCACTCTACTCAGTGTCAGTTTAAAACGTTACGACACCACATGTAGTTCCAGTCCGTCCATCATGAAAACGCACTGCAGGTTTTTCCACCTCTACTCTGATATTCTGAATTTGACAAGTCGGGTTCAGGTGTTAAATAATGAATCACAAACAGTGCTTCTCCCTGCCAGGATGTGGCACACTTGATAACACTCAAATTGCTGATACTGAGACAGATACAGACACTCAAATAACAAACAGGTGACCCTGGGCCACTTTTGGCAGCGGAACAAGATCAATGTGTGTGTGTGTGTGTGTGTGTGTGTGTGTGTGTGTTAAAAACTGAAGCGACACTCGAAAGAGTGTGATATCAATAGGATTAGAAGAAGTGGGTTGTCGTTTCTGTGCCTATGTGTGTGTTTTTTTGTGAGTAAACGTCCCATTCATATACTGGCATATGGGTGTCTTAATGACTATGAGGCAGATGGCCCATTCAAACTGCTAATTCATAATCCTATAAAGCAACACTGAGGGAATTTAGTACCATTTGGCCGCACATCTTCCCAGTATCTCTCATTCTGCATGATGGATGAGGCTCTGTTTTCCCGTGTTCGTGTGCGCGAGGGTGCACACACAACTGCGTCTGGCTGCACAGGTTTGGTTGTCTGCATTGTGTATCAGCCCTGTGTGGATTAAGAGGGAGTGCCAGTGCTACTCTATTATAACGTTGGCACAGTGCGGCCCCATAAACAGGTCCCCTTCATCGGTTGCCTTGGCAGTGAGCAGCACTGAAATGGGCCCCCTTCTCTCCCGGCTTCTGCTCAGGATATTAATGTGTTCCCTCCATAACGTGCTTGAAAAAAACAAAAAGGGTACTTCATCCTGGATAATCATATGGCAGGAAATCACGTTTTAACAACAATATGACCAAAAACTTGATTCCCCTTGATTCCCTTGATTAAGTTTTGTTTGAGCAGCGGAGTAAAAGTATGCGCTCTAAAAACAGCGTGGTTGTATCTAAGTGGCTATTTGATGAGCAAAACAAATAATATACAATGAGAATTTTGGAACAAAAAGTGTTTTTAATATATTTATCTGCAACATACAGCAACTATGGATCAATAAAAAAGAAAACACTTCCTGAGCGGTGCCGTAATTGTTGCAGCAGAAGCCTTTGCAGAGCTCCTGAACCAGAATATTATACACTAACAAGCACTAACCTCTGGTTGCCAGGAGTTTCTTCTTCTCGTAGTCATAATCCTACGTAGCACAAAAAGGAAACAGATTGAGTAAATAATGCATGAAATGGATTATTTTTTTCGCTCTGGTTACTGAGGACAAGCAGGGAGCAATGTAACTCTTCCTGCTGCCGCTGCTGTGGAGGTAAACTTGTTAATCCTCCGTTCAGTAACCTTTGAGAGTGAGAGATGACAAATGAGAAAAACACAAAGATCGATTCTCTAAATCAGGTATTAAATCTTGCCTCCTCTTTCTCTTGCTCTCTGAAACAAAACCATACCTTCAGTGTCCTAAATCTTTCAAACATTGAAGGAAAGGTTCACCAAAAGATTAAAAAAATATTTTATCAAGAATAGAACAGGGTAAATTGAACCAGCAGTAACATCTAGCAAACCCTCTATCTGGGTTACCATAAACAAAGGTATAAATGAATGGAGTGTACTTCACATTACTCAGTTGTTTTAGTAAAGTTATCAATCCTTTATCTTTAGTCAAATAAATATGTTATGGACATTAGTAGCATACAGGTAACTGTGGTTAGTGATGTCGGGGCATTTTAGTACGTAAAAAACCAACATAAAATGGCTCCATGCAGCTTGTCCAGCATAATCCAAGTCTCCGAAAGCCTCTCCAAATTGGTTTGAGAAAATGTTATTTACACCTTTTTTAAAGACGAAATCTTAACTGTACAGTAGCTGCTACACTTAAAGTGTTAGTGAGTGCATGAGCTCAAACTCGATTCAGAGGTGGGAATCTAGAGACTTGGAATACAGATGAGCTGTATGGATTCATTTTATGTTATGTTTTGTTTTCCAGTTGTTTTTTCACATTTTTAAAACAAGTCTTACTTCAGTTGTTTAGGAGAACGATGCAACGTATGTATTGCTGTTCAGATCCTAAAATGTTTTGTGGACTTCACCCGTGAGGTTGAGTAGATAATGACTAAATTTTCGTTTCTTGTGAACTAATCCTTTAACTGTGTTTTCACTGAGATTCAGCCCGAGACAAATAAAGCCGAAAAAATGAAAAAATGAATCATTCCTGTTCTTCCTCACCTCAGCCCTGGATGAGTCAGCACGAACATCCTGAGCCTGCATCACCTCCCTCCTCAGGCTGTTCCTCCGCTCACTCCTCCCTCCCTCAAAGTCTGCATTCAGCCCTCTGGCACACACACACACACACACACACACAGATGGACGGACAAGGTTAAACTGTGGCCGTGTGCAACATTTAAGTACGAATGAACTCAAGAACCCCAGAGCAACAGGAGCAATACAATGGTAGGATTGTCAGATATATATTTAAGGATCTCGTTAGGGGAGAGCTGCTCCTTTTAAAACTGCACAGTACTACAAAGTTCAACCACAATAAAACAGAGACTTAGCGAAAGGCAAAAATCAGACAAGGTCACCCAACTGTCTTTTAACTGTATTATTTTTTGTTGTTGTATTTGTAGATTTTCAACAGATTTGACACATGCAGGTGAATGTGTATGTACCACCCTGTTTATAGTCATTGTGAGGACCCAGTTTCCATCTAGGGACAACTCCTCGGTCCCTACGAGGTCACTCAGTTATTTATTTTTTTTTAGGTGTGATTCATCTTTATGGTTTAGAATCTCACTTTGATTAAGTGTTTGTTATCTGTGAACGCTCACCTGTATGTCAGCGCCTGCCCAGTTGAATGGCGTCTTCCCTGGATGAAAACCTTGGTAACTTCAGGACCCTGGAGGCTCCCCCTCCGACCCATCACACTAAACCTGCTGACAGCATCACACACCTCAGACGATGACATCACCAAGACCTGAGAGCTCTCATCCTCCGATTGGCCAGACAGGTCCTCATTTTCTAGGATCTGAAAGAGAGGTGGGCATCCAGTGCTCAGTTGTTGTTTTTTTTGATAGAGGTTTATTTTTAAGGAATGATTCAGAAACAGTAAAAAAAAAAAAACCTTCTCCAGTGGCCGGCTCTCTGTTCCTTTCAGTCCTGTCCTCCCCTCGTCAGGAGGGCTGAGGCCAGGTGGAGGGGACGGGCGGTGCTTTGTACAGGTCAGCACCTCAGGAGTGGGAGCAGAACCAGAACCTGATCAACAGAGGGGACATGGTAGTGAATGGAAAATAGGAATGATGAGCAGCACCTGTCTTCTTCATATAATTTGAAATAGATCCTGTAGATATTTTGGTTTGTTTCTACTGTGTTCTTGTTGATAAAAATGCAAACATTTTACTGAGTTTAAATATTGATATTTTAATTTGAAAGCTGATCCTTCAACACAAGAGTTTGGGATCATTATTGTGGTACTCCTGGATCGATCCTCACACCCCCAGTAGAAGATTATATTTGTTTGTACGACTGGATAAAACAGGAAAATGAATAAATAAATAAATAAATAATTCTTTTTTTTTATTATTAGATAACCTGCTAACCCCACTATGTGTATAAAAGACAGCCTGAAAAGAAACTCCAGAAACAGGTGGGGACACTTTTAATGACAAAAGGTTTAAAGAATAGCTGACAAAACTGTGAATATTATAATTTGGATTGCATGATTATGATGCTCGGCTCATTGTGCCTCTTTTTCTACATATATTTTTTACTGTTGAGATACAACATGAGCATACTACTGTCTCCACCAGGAAACCCTAAAACAGATCATAGTGAAACATCCAGATAATATACGAACAGATTTATCAAATTACTTCATGTAAGCAACACTTAGTTGAGAGTTAGTGTGGCTCTTAAGATTACATATTCTTGTTTTACCCTTTTCAGAGCATGCACATGATTTTCTTAAAAGGTGCTTATGTTCTCTTTTTCTTTCATCTGAAACTGGTGTGAATGGCCTTTTGAGACCTCTATCTTATAAACATGATCAATACTTTACATAAAACCTGTTGTATATCACCTGATACATGTATTCTGCCCACTAGTGGATAATCATTGAGAAGTGCAAGGTGCATCTTTGCCGGAACAACGACAGGAACTGTTTTTGTGCTGACCACAAAGCGAAAGAAAAAGGCTATGAAAAGTTTTATGTATTAAAAAAAACAATGAGAAAAACTGGCTGAAATGTTCTATATTTTCAAAATGTTATTGGCATAATTTGTTTTGTATCTAAAATGAACATTGTTTTGAGCAAGAAGTTGCCAAAAATGCCCAATGTATTAAATGTGATACAAAAAATATATCATAAACAAAATGATATGGAACATTTTTTGGGACTGATTTTGTTAAATGGTTTCATAAACATCTCAGTTCCAAAACATTAGAATTTTCTGGCTATTTTTTGATGTGTCAGGCTTTACAGGGTTAATTCTTTCAGATTAGTGGAGTCAGATTAGTCATTACATTGAACATGTTTTCTCCAGTGCTGGAAGAAATACTCAGATCTTTGACTTCTAGTAATTTTATGTAGAAATTGGCATTTTGTATGATTTAGCGCCCCCCACAGTTTCTCTGTGATCCTACCCTCTCACTGAAGTTACATAGTGCAGAAGCAAGCGATGGGGGGCAGAGAGGCTGAGACAGAGACACCTATTAAAAGACACTGTACCTTCAAAATGATTTTGAAGCTGCTATTTTAAGGCAAAAAGGTAACATATATTGCTTTAGGCTGCTACAACATTCATTTTTATATATTCTGACAGCTCCTGTGGACAATAGCAGTACGAGCAGCACTGCCTTGTGTGTATTAATTTTCTAGTGTATCTATTCTAAAGTGTAAAGTAAAAGAAATATGAAACATATTTTTTGATAATATATTTCTTTTTAAACACAGCTGTTTGCTGGATGAAATGAGATGAGGTAACGAATCTATTTGTGGCTATATCAGATTAAAAACTGTAATATTCGGATGGAGAAAGACAAATAAACATTGTTTTGGTGCCGTAACACCAGAATATAGAGCAGTATCTATCTTCAAACTGTCAGATTCCTCAGTTCATCCTCAGCACTTAGCCATAGAAAAAAACTTCTAATTTTATGACTTATTCAACCTTGATTGGTCGGAGTCTGTTTGTTTACTTATTTTGGTCATATAGAGGCACCAGTTAAAACTACCTACATTCAAATAAAAAAAAAAAAAACTTTACTGCGGAGTATTTGCTTCATACTGGCTTAAAGTTTCCTTTAAATTTGGCTGGAAACACACCAGCGCTGATCCAAATGTATGTGTGTATGCTCACCCTGTTCAGAGAGGCGAAGCTGCTGCAGCAACATGTTGAGCCAATAGCTGGTGAGCCCGCTGCCGGCTAACACGGGGTCAGGGGTCACATCGGTTACCTTGGCAGTCTCACAAGAATCCAACCCCAGGAGCAGACGGCGGGCCTCATAGAGACAGGAGATGTTCCTTTCCAGACCTTTTACCACCACTGACTGATAAAAATACACCGGTACAGAGTTGCACATTAGTAATCAGCACCACAGCATGTGAGACTGCAGGGCAGAGTCAAACTGAACATTCAAGAGGAAATTAAATAGAAATAGAGATACCCTATTTAATCCAGTGTGTCCTAAATAAGCAATCACACACTCTACAGTGTAGTCCTGAATTGAAAGTGAATTTATAAAGATGGAACTAGTTGCAAACAAAACAACAAAATTACCATTTCTGTTGAGGTGGGAGAGATTCGAACAATATCAAGCTACATTGGTAATATAGTACCTTGCTGGTCTGTTTTACTTTGGGCTTGACACTAATGAAGACTCCCAGGTTTTGCATCATCTGAGCCAGTTTACAAGGATCTGCCTCGCCGTCTTCACGCATGTCAAACATCAAACACACAGGCAGACAGTCCTGGATGTGCACACACAGACACACGTATCACACGGAATGTGAGATAACAACAGACAAAGAAAGGTTTCTGTTATTGCAGCAGCAAAGGAAGATATCATGCAGAAACACAAGAACAACAAACAATCTTTTCTTCTTCTTAGGCACAGTTCTACCTAAACACTGCACTGTACCATGAGCTGCTGGCGGGCCAGACACACTCCGTCGGGGCTGCCCTGGATGAGAAGCGATGAGGGGCTCTGAGGAGCGCTGAGGTCTGGGAGGATGATCTGGGTCTGGGTCTGGTGCATGACACTCAGGAAGTGAGCTCCGTTCTGCCCCAGCAGGAAGAGGTGCTGCTGGGAGGTGACATCCAACTGGCTGCTCACCATCCCGCCTGTGACCTCTGACCCCAGAAGCAGGTCCATCAGGATGCAAGTTGCCTTCTGCAAAACAATGATGTGCACGCACGACATGATATCTAACTGATGTTGAATGTGTAGGAACTGTAAACCGGATCAAATGTCTCTCTTCACTGCTTGACACTGACCTTGACAGCAGCTGCGTTGCCCTGCAGGCCCCAAACGGTGCAGCAGCTCTCGTAGAAGGCGGGTTGTGCCTGGGGGTGAGGTGGCAAAGCCCTGAAGCTCACATTTACCCCCAAAGTCTGCACTACCTGCTGGATGAGTGGGGAGCCTGCATCTGGAAGAGTCTGGGGCACCAGGCTGACTGGGAGGTCAAAAGTCAAGGACAATGGCTGCAGGTCCTGGATGGAAAACAGGTTGTGTTAGATTCACAACTCTGAAAAAGAATGCCCGACATTTGATACTGCAAACAGTTCCATCCGCTCTATGATCTTTTAATTTGATATTTTGTCTCTTGTCTGTACAATTGAGCAATTACAATTTTGGATAGCGAGCTGATGAGCTCACATTATTGCCATGTTCTTGAGAAATTAAATATCTTGAGTTTTGATCATTTCATTAAATTTGGTCATCTGGAACTCATCAAATATTAACTCAAATTAATATTAACCTAATGAAAGCCCGCCTTTTGATTTTCAACCTGCCTGCCTCGGTGTGTCACATTTGGGTCCTTTTTGATAAACCATAACAGCGGGGTTTCGTTGATTTATGATACATACTTGTTTCAGCTAAATAAATAAATAAATAAATAAATGTGGGAAAGAGTGCGATGAAGCGGTGACAGAAAGAAGAGGGAAATAAAGAGATGTGGGACTAAGATAGACAGCAGCTTTTTGACAAATCTACCTGTCTTCTTCATGTCAGCTATTCTATAAATCACTCTACTAATCGTGTCTTGACAGGACTGAAGAGTTTTGAGACAAATAGAAGTCTATTTTCAGGCGGTCTCAGCTCAGCTCATACATTGACCACTCACTCTTATCCTCCTCCTGGCTTCCTCCACTCCCTCTATTGGCCCGGCGATGGAGACCTGGTGAAAAAGTTGAAGAAAGACTTGTTAAATTGGGTTGTTTTCAGTTCCCTAAATTGCCAAAAAGCTCATTAAACAGCTGCTTTTAGGGTCACCTGGTTGCTTTTCTCGCCGGTAGCATTGTGGCGGTTGGAGTCGGGGAAATGGATGTGGCAGGATGTGACCTCCATCACCTTTTTGATGTTTCCGCCACCTTTCCCGATCACGTGGGAGTGCTCTGTGTAGGCCACGTCCATCTTTAGAGTCACCTTGTTCACCTGGATTTAATATAAACAGTGGCATCAACAATTGAAAAGTTAAAATTATAATTTTTCCCCCTACAACTTTCACAAAAAGATTTTTCAAAACACTTCTTTTGTTTAAGGGAGCTCAGTAAAAAACCTGTGAAAGCGTTTCTTCATCTGTACATTTCTTTTTTTTTACATAACTGTTCAGATAAATGTGAAAAACCAAGCGGCAGAGCCTCACCCGGGTTTCCAGCACCTCCAGTATCTTCTTTTTGGCTTCCAAAACGTTGGCTCTCTTCCCTTCCACCTTCACATGTGGATCTAGGTGGAAATTGGAGTTCAGTTTCAGTGGTCAATGGTAAATCCATATAGGAACGTAGAAGATGTGCGACAGGAAAGCAGCAAATGACAGAGCTCTGATTTTGTGAGACTATATTGCGAATTCGCCACCTTTCTTTGACTTTGCTCCAATCTTCAGCTTGGACGGCCATTTCACCTGAGTGTCAGTCTCTCTCATCACCTGCGGGAGCGCCAACAATAGGCGGGAGTGAGAAACAAAGACGGCGCCATCATTGTATGCCACAGAGGCACACATACAGTCAAAACACACTCAGATGCACAGCAGAACTCTTCGATCTCAGAATACAAGGCCCCATTTGCATTTCAAAGGCTGCAATTATCACCTCCATAAAACCTGTAATGACTGGATGCAGAGTGTGGAAGAAATGGTGGCAGGGATGCTCTCGCTGATCTGTGAGCTACATTTAACCCAGAGGCTTTATGCACCACTGATTATGAGGAGAGCAGCTTTTTCTTTTGTGTTTCAGATTTTTTAATTGTTGAGTGGAGTGTTAGCTGGTGCGGTAAGTTACTTACTCTTTCAAAAAACTCCTCTCCTGTTTCGCCGTCTCCACGCTTTGGAGCTGAAACACACATAAGCCGACAGAAACAGATCAGGGTAAAAGACGGCAGAGCTCAAAGTCCTGCTGTGTGATTTTGCCAAGCTCACAATATTCCACCGTTTACAGCGCAAGTGTTCAATATCGAGCATGTTTGTGAAGTCAACATTTAAATGTTGACTTGGCTGGAAACAAGAGGTTGCCGGGAACATAAACAAATTTAAAAGGCCATCGCTCCACAGTGACATTTACAGGGTAAGGCGAGGGTGGGGGGGGGGGGGGGGGGGGGTCCAGGAACGCCCTCAGCCCCCTTCATCACTACGGGTTACGCTGGCCGGGGCTGAGGAATGGGAAGGGAACAGTGTGGGGTGGACAGAGAAGGTGGCGGTTGGGAGGGGGGAACCACAAATTAGCCTAGAGACAGCTAATCACACCAATGGCATTTGCTGACGTAAAGACCTCCCACTCGACCCAAAAATTAAGTTAACTTTGCTCAATAGAAATATATTTCACATGTAAGTTGATCTGATATGTTAACGTTCAATGTTTTTTTCTTTATTTGTGTCAGTTAAATATTGTCATGACAGTATTTTTTTCACCTTTCTTGTTATATATTACCGGTGAGGTCCAACATTTAGACAGTAATGTGACTCTGTGACGTCTTCTGACTCGTCACCGGGTTGACAGCTAAGCTATACATTAAAGAAGTGAAACGATTCATAACTCAGCAGCTGCAGGCGTCTTTCTACATTCTAAAAAGCCACAAATCACCGTCATCGTTTAAACAACTCTTCTGCTTTCAGACTGAAAAAAAGTCTGAATGCAGAAAGGTTGTTCAAATATCAGCCCTACTCATGAATTTATATTTATAATGTACTTTTGTAATGTGCCTATGGTTCAGACCATGTATGTATAAGCATAATTAGATAAAACATTAGGTACTGACTTACTTTAAGTCATACTTGAGTCACATATTGTGATATTTCGCTAAAATATTACTTTGGTAAAAATGAACGATACCCATAAGAATAAAAGTAAAACTCTTAAAGTATCTGACATTAAAGTGTCAAAAATAAATAGCACATACATTCACATGTATGTGTACTAGGGGTCCAGTGATTATCGACCTGGCAGGTTATTAGATCACATATTCTGCATTTTCTGATTATTGGTTTGTTTATGTTTCTTCTAAAAAATGTGCTACTTTGGCTCTGATGCAGCAATCTGCAAAGTAACTATTAACTAAAATGATCAAATGAATGTAGTGGAGTTAAAGTACATTTTCTGCCTCCAAAATGTAGTGAGGAAGTGGAAGTATAAAGTAGCATAAAATGGAAATACGCCATTCAGTATTTTGAAATTGGAAGTGCGGTACTTGTGTAAACATACGTAGATACCTTCCATCCCTGCATACCACACTGATATGAAATGGTATATAGTAGAAGAAATATACATATTCAATTATGTACTTACAATGTTGAACATATCACAAGATAAAGTCTCTCTATATATTTTGACAAATATACAAATTATTGCCATTTTCTATATATAAAATGGCCATGGAGTGTGTCTGTTGGTTGGTTTGTCAGCAGGATTACACAAAAATTACCAAACGGATTTCCATGAAACTTGGATGGAGGGTGGGTCTCAGCACAGAATAAACCACGTTATCTTTTGATGCAAATCTATGAATCCTTTCTCACTTTCATTCTTGTCTCAGGGAAAAATGCGAAGGATCCTGATGAAAAAAGTCAGGCGTGTTTAGATGGTGTATTTGAGTGAGTCAAAAGGGGACTAATGGGCCTTGGCAGAGGAATGCACTCCACTGAGTGCTATCATAGATAGAAGATAGATAGAATTACTTTAATGATCCCGGACTGGGAAATTATTTATATAATATTATATATTTTATATTATATCATAGTTAATCCATCACCTTACTTTTTTCAGTATATGGTTTAACAACTAAATTCAAGTGGGAACGTGTATTAGTGAGCACCAGAGTAAAGTCTCAAATGCAGTCTGACAGATTATCACCTAAAGCGATGAGATACAATCTTAACAGCCTGACTGAGGCTGCTCAAACAGTCCCACCTGCACACACACATTAAAACAACCCACAGTTATCAGACCTGAGTTCAGTCCCGTCAAGAGCCTGTGTGAGGACAAACCGACAAACATCAGCCCAGACCTGCAGCAGACAGAGTTTCCTCAGTAACAGGGGAGGCATTTGTCATAAACCTGCCAGGCGGATGATAACCAACAAGGCAGCTACCTCTGCTTCCGTGATAGGAACGATAATAGCATAAATCATGTCAATACAGCAACATGAGTTTAATGGATGGCAGTTACACTGATGCTGGGGCCCTGACAGACATGCAGGGTCAGGTAGATAACACTTTCGGGTTTCAGGTAACATCTCAACTCACTCACCATACAACATGTTCTCCAGCTTCTTCCTGTCAATCCTGAACCTCTCCTCCATCCACTCTGGATCCAAACTCTCCCCTCTTCCGTTCTCCTGCACTCCGTCCTCCTCCTCATCCTCCTCCGTTTTCTCCTCTCTGTGGCGTTGGGCCTCACTGGGCTCAGGCTTTGCTGCTGAGCCGGGTTCTACGCTATTTTCCAAGTCAGGCTGCTGGGGTGCTACGGTGGCCGGGAGCGGGGAGCTCTCCTCTGTGGTGGTGGTGGCCATAGCAAGACTGAGCCGTCGTCAGTGTTTGTGTGAGGATGTGTGCATGTGTGTGACCAAGGAGACCAGCCGGGGGAGAGAACAGGGGGAGAGAAGGGGCGAGAAACACCCCCTGTGCCTTTTCTTTAAATCCCCCCGCCCCCTTCACTTAATTTAGCAAACAAATCTAAACTCTCTCTCTCTCTCTCTCTCTCCTCCTCCTCTCTTGTTCTGTCTTTCTTCAAACTGTTTGAGGGTTGAAGGACTTTGCCGCCATGGCCCGGCACTGCACACATGTGTGTAAGGACGAAGAGTCACTTCTTTACTCTAACACCGGCCAGCGTCTGAGGGGCTCCAGACAGACAAACAACGTCTACGACTTTCGCCCGAGGCTCACTCACTGCTTTGAACAAATCCCCTGTAAGCCCCACTTCAACGTCCGCAGATGAAGTGGACAGATAGCCGAGGCCTGTGATAAAACCAGATACCACATCTCGCACACACAAACACGCACACTGAAAAACCCTGACATCCTCACAGCAGTAGACACAGCTAACAAAATACACAGGTCATCCAGTTGGGATTCCACCACACGTCTGTCCACGTCTGCCCTCCCTCCCCTTCTCCCTGGATGAGGAGAGAGTACGAGGGCTTGAGATTCCAAAGTTCGTGGTGGAGGGAGTGGAGGAGTGTGTTGCTGCAGTGAGTGTGTGGTGTGTGAAGGGGGAGCTTGCAACCGCGGTTGGGATTAAAAAAAACAAAATAAACAGCCATCAGTGGTGGAAGAGGCTATTCTTTAGATACTACTGGTGATAAGGGTAAAGATTTTAAGATAGACAGACCTGATAACACTGTGAAACTGCCCCAGTTGATCACTTACATCTACTTATCGCTATTTATCAGTCCATGAAACAGGAAATACTGTCAACTGCTGTGAAAAACCTTGTGGGGCAGGTTTTTAGGAATAAAATCACGATGTAAGCGATATATGAACAAACCCCTCTGTATAAACCTCCAGAATACAGGTAGTGATAACACAACAAATACAAATCCCAGGTCTGTAACAATTTGTCAGATGAAATGTAGGTGCTAAATGCTAACAAAACTACTTTTGTCATAACAATAGTGTGTTAAAAACTTGTATGTTGAAGTCATGTAACGTTGTGAGTGGCTGAGACACCATTCGCCCTGTTACAAGCAGTGTTCGGGGCAACTTGTTACAAAGTAATTCATTAGAGTACTTTTTGTTATAACGAGTAACATGATGCGTTAGTGCTGCAATTCAAGTTATCTGTTATTTAGTTAGCTTTTCATAAAAGTGATCCATTATTGGAAAAAAAACGCTGCCATCCATTGCGCCTGTGGAGAGATTTTTAGCCTCGGAAGTTTTATCCTTGTCCCCAAGAGGAATTGCTTTTTTATGGAAGCAGCTGTGCCTTACACTGTGCGTCTCTGCCCAGATCGCTGTCAGATTGTTCGCAACATAAAGAGCTGTAAATGTTATACTGCGTCTGTCATTCCCATTACCAGGCTGTAGGGTTACCGATCGTGGGCCATAAAGAAGTCTACAACATGAACGTAGAGTCAGTTTTTTCAAAGGTTCGTGTACACGCACACTTGATACATATATAGCTGACATGCGCAACCAGTGACAAAGGGGTTTTACCATCATTTTTGGTACCTCTGAAGTACTCCCGTTACTTTTCTCAGTAGATAACGCAGTAATGTAACAAGTTATTTTCTAATGGCAGCAATCCTGTAATGTAATGATTAAAAAATGTTAACCAACACTGATCACAAGACACATAACCATCAACATTATTTTAAAGCTTTTATTTAAAGGTTTTTTAAAAAAGTTACATAATGTTGCTTTAAAGTAGCGGAAGTAAAATGCTGATAAAAAAAATGCCCCCGATGGCTGATGTAGTTTTATAAAGTACGTTTTCAGATTGTTAATGCCAACTGTAGCATTTCACTCTTGCGGCTAGTCGGACTAGAGTCAATAGAGTCTGTAACTCGTTTTAATGACTTAAATGAATGAATTAAAATGCAAAAATCCAACTTATTTTAGATTTAAACTCGTTTGAGAGGTGGTGTCAGGAGACTCATGAACTCAGATGGACTTTTTTTTACCTGATTTGTGTGCTGCAGGACTGTCAGGAGCCTAAACTAGGTTTAAATTGCAACAAGAAATGTGAAGAAAATGCTGTTATCTTTGTGGTATTAAATTACTAAAAGACTGGTAAACATACGAGTATTACCTCACTAATCTCAATTCTACACCACCCTGCCTTTGAATATTGGCTCATGTGTATATATTTGAGATAAAGGCTGCATAAATAGGGAAGCGTGTTTTTAAAATGCTGTTTTAAAACCGGTGCACATACCACAACATTGTCGCAATGCTCAAACATAAATACCTGAAAAGAAAAATATTGAATACGCTAATCAATAATTTGTGGAGATTCAGCTTGCAGAGAGAAGCAGTATTTTATTTTCAAATGAGGTTTCTGCATAGTCATGAATAACACAGAGACCACCGAGCCTTATGATGGAGTCTGATCAAACATTAAACAATATTTTGACATTACTTCCTGCACTTTCTTGCTCCTGCAGCACTTCTCTCCTCTCACAGAATTTCTCGGAGGACACATATGTCTGTTACATCCAGTGAGGTTTCTCCGGATCAGAGGGCCTGCTCAGTGCTCAGTGTTAAAGTATAATGGGCTGGGAGGCGTTGTGGTGAAGAAGGAGGCTGGTACTGATCCATCTTTCTATCTAGATGAATGAAGGATTCCTCTCATAGGTTCAAGGGTTGACTTAGTAAACTGTCCAGCGCCCATCAGTCACTCTGCAGGAAGGTTTGGCTTTTCTTTCCTCCGCCCGCGGGTCAAACAGTGACGCACGCCTGCGACTCTTCCTGGAAACACACACTCTTCCAGTCAGTGGGGGTTTAACAGGGGGGCTGGAGGGAGCGGATCAGCAATTGTGAAGTCAGATTAAACCTGGAATAATTCACCCCCTTGACCAGTTTCCATGGTGACACAGTCATCATGTCTTTCGCTTACCATCCTCCTTTCAACGAATAAGTCTAGCCTGCAGTAGTTTGTGATGTTAGCAAGATCTCTGCACTGCCAAATAATGTTTGTTGATTCGCCCGGGGGCCAAATTTGTCTGGGCAATATGGAAAACACCGCGGCGAGCTGGAAAGAGAGTCCCACCGGGGCTGACTAATTGAGCAGTTTGTTCCCACTCGTGTTTCAGTCTGTACTCCAGTTCTGAAGTTTGAGAAATCTAAAGCTGGAAGGGGGCTAAATCAGTGCTTAGCAATATTTGAAATCTCATTTCTCCCCTGTCACTGGAGTTTATGACTTTCTGGTTGCCTGCTTATTCACCAACAAACAGCAGGCACTGGGTTCAAACATGAGTTTGGAGATAGGTAACTAAGTACATTTACTCAAATACCCTACGTAAGAACAAATTAGGTGCTTATACGTCAGCATTTTCATTGAATGCTATTTTATACTTTTCATTCACCACATAACAGCTGCTTTTAATTTTAAGATTCTATATAAAAACTACTGTTGAGTGGTTTGAAATTAACTGTTATAAAAGCTATATTCCAGACATTCAGATGGTTGAAAGGGCTACTTTATCATTTGAATTGGTGCTTTCATGTTTTATGTTATAGACAGTCCTTCTTACAATAGATGTAAGTATGAAGTGTTTTTAAAAAGTAGTTTTCACACAAAAGGCTGTACAATGATTCAAGGGCAGAAAGAAGTACTTCTGTTTTTATCTATGTTTGAAAGGCCATTGTTGAAGGTTCAAAAAGAAAAACATCCGGTGAGTCCACACTTTTAAATGGTGGCTTTGCGATAAGCCTGTAAAATACAACACAAGATTAAACAAGTGGTTTCGATCCACTTTAGCTCGTGACCCCACTCTGAAAAGCGGTGTCTTGTCATGTTTCAGATGTCTTCTGAATATGCGGCAGGTGCATCGGAGGAAAGCACAATTTGAATACAAATGAGAAAACTCCCACACACTGTCTCACTCATGTAAGTTAATGAATATTCCAGGAGTAAGAGAGACAGACAGTGGATGAATTGTCGACAGTTTCACCTGAAAGCGATTTCTCCTCTAAATCTTTCAGATGGTTTGATTTAATTAACTGAAAGTATGAAAGGTCAAAGCCCAAAGGGTTACATGTTAAATTACATTTTCTGTTAAGCCACAATTAATACTTAACAGACAGGCATCTTGTCCTATAAATGTCAAGCAATGTTGGAATAAACCTCTGAATCACAGACATTTAGCCATTTTTCACAGTGTGTAAATGATGCAGTTAATGATGGCTGAATTCCATTTAGCTGCTTCAGGTTCAGGGTCCTGGTATTGTGCAAACCAGCTCACTGTCACACTGTCATGACTTACTGGGACTCTCAAATGTAACAGAGCCATTATTAATGTCATTAGTAAAACCTGTGCTACTAATCAAAATGTCTCCTGTTGGGGTAAAGAAGTCTATTAAAGGGTAACTCCACCAACTTCACACATTAAAGTGTGTTCACAGGTTAGTGAGAGGACTACTGCATATGTGTAAAAAGTAGTATAAAGCCTTTTGTTGTACTAGAGGGCATTAGATCAATCAATAAATTGACTCAAGTGATGTCACTCAGAAGCTAAGCTGCATTGTGGGTAATAGGCGCCAGGATTTGAAAAGGAAGATGAACATGTGGAGTTAAAGAGGTGATATCTCTGACACTGCTTTGTTTTTTGTTCTTTATAGAATGCAGTGTTGCCTGCATTACCCACAATGCAAATTATATCACAGAGAATGTGTTATCTGATTAAATACAGCTTCCTCTGGAGCAACAAAAGGCTTTATACTACTTTTTTACATAAGCAGTAGTCCTCCCAAAGACCTGTATACACATTTTAATGTGTAAAATTACTGGAGTTACCCTTTAATTTAAAGGCTGCACCAGCACAGTAGACAGATAAATGCACTTTTTTGTGCCTTATTACGAGCACTTTACATTTACCACTGTTAGAATATCAAGTACAAGAATACTCAAGAATACTCAAATCAGCCTATATCATTGATATTCAGACACATTAATCAACAATAAACATTATAATATGTATGCAGAAAGTATCCCGCCACACAACATATGGACCTCATACAAATTGGAACAGCAAACAGTCCCAGGAGGACAAGTTATGTAAATAACTAGAGACACACCGCCACAGATAAATACTGGCATAGATAATATAAACAAACATGACAAAATCTACATTTATGCACTAATTGCTTGATTTCGTTCATGAATACATTATGTATGAGGGTTTTATTTACCATAAATGCTTCTTCTCCTCCTTCTCCATATTACAGAAATACACTCAAGGCACGTTTTAGTTTGTTATTAGGCTGTCGTTCCCCCTCGCACCACACGGGGGCACCGAGCAGCTGTAAAACATCTTCTCCAACATTCTCAGTCTTGCGTCACCTGCGACACTTCCGGGTTGAGCCTCATCGTCCGGTACGTCTCGTGACCGCCAAACAAACAGGAGAGAGACTTCGAGCTGCTGTCATCCATGGGGCCAGAAGACGCTCCCGGTGGACCTAAACATGTCTTCTCGGAGATAATTCTTCACTTAAAGCTGCTGTAGAAGACGAAGCATGTGGAGAATTTCAGGTTTCGTCGGGAGAGGTGAGAGAAAATGTCTGTGACAGTCGAAGCACTCCCACTTTCACTTAGTTAACGAGCAGCTAGTGCGGTGTTGTTACCATCAAGTGTGGCGTTTATTGAGACATAAACGCTGTTATTGTGATTAGTAACTTATTGTTTGCTGTCTACGAGTTTAGCTAACAGCTAGCACACTAAAAAAAAAAAAAAACACTGTGTCAAGACTCCAATGTTTCTCGGTCGTTGTAACTGACACCAACCGGTTTATTTTGGTCGTCAGTGGAGGCAGATCCTGTTGAGCTGCTGTCACAACTGTAGTGTTTCTGCAGGCTCTGTAAGGCTGAACTGTAACGCTGTTGCACACATTAACGTTAACAAATATTACGGTATCAAGTGTATGTATACACGCACACACACACATCTGCTCGCATATGTTGTTTGGGTGCATATACAGTAATCAGGGTGCAGAAATATGTGTTCAGTGCATCTGTTTGTCTTTACTCTGAATTTAATTTCTTTATTTATTGCAATCCTTACTCTTGCTTTTTCTTTATATTGTCTTTTGTTGAGTCATTGCTGATTACATAACGCATATTTGTGTTTTCCTGATACACACATGTATCTAGGAAAAAAGTAATCAAATTAAATATAATGCTGCAAAATTATACCTTTGTGTTTGCAATATCTTGATAATACTGTTTTAAAAAAATTCACAATAATAAAAATAATCAACTTTATTTGTAGAACACTTATCAAAGTACTTTACATAGATAAAAGGAAATGAGATAGGCTACAACATAAGAGATTAAATGTACAAGATAAGCAAAAATGAAAAAGTCTTAAACGATAAACTAGTTAAAACCAATAAAATGAGCGGGCTGATTAGATACAAATCAGGATGTGTTTTCTGAAGAAAGCACATTTTCAGAATAGACTTTAAAGAAGATTCTGACTCAGATGGTGAGATTTCTTTTCCATACAGTCAGTGTATGCAAGATCAATAATCAGATCACATTATTTTTGTTCCTAACATTTGCACGATATAAAGTGTGTCATTTGCCCAAAATCCAGAATATAGTTTAAAACATTTGGAGAGATAAGTTTTCAGTAATAACTCTGAATTAGATAACAAGTATTTACCTGGGTTTACATGGAGTAGTTGAGAAAACTCAACAATTGCCTATAACTGAAAAAGTAACCTATAATAACTGTCTCAGATCTTCGTCTCTTCCTGTCACTCTACTTGATATTCAACATCATTCTTTCCGAGAATCCATTTGAAAATTATGGAGCCTCTTTTGTATGTCAAGTACTTCTGAAGAGGACAAACTTCAGTTATTTCACTCAAATTCAGTCACTGGACTTTATGTCTAAATACTGCTGTTTTTCTCTTCCCATCGCTCCTCAGTTCTCCATCGATATAACGGCAACAACCCCCTGCGACTGCCACAGAACCACCATGTCGAAGACGAGGTCATCAACAGCTCGACTGTCCTCTCCACCTCTCGACACACCTCCGACTGCAGGTACTTTCTCCACCTCAATCCGCTGTCTTTTTCATTCTTCACATTTCTACCAGGTCTGATGACAAGAGCTCAGAAAGAAAAAAGAAAAGAAAAGCTTACTTAGAGTTACTTTGATCCCGTCCTTGCCCTCAAACCGCTGGCCGTAATGTCAGCTGATGAAAAGAGAACCTTTGAATTGAGGTCAAACCTCAGAGACCACCCTCTTCCCTCTCATTTCGTGTTCCTTTACCCCTCTTTGAACCCATTCCCTGCCTGTAGCACACTCGCTGCCTCGCTTTCAGATGGTTGCATCATACAGCAGCATCTGCTGTAAGCATGAACAGGGCTTGTTGAGGGAACAGAAACAAAGCCGTCTGACTTGAATACATTGTTTCTGCGATGTCTTAATACAACAGATTCAAAATAGAAATATACATTTCTCATTGTTATATTTTTTGTGTGCTGTTTTTCTGTCAGCTCTCAAAAAGAGGAAGATGGAGAGGGGAGGAAGAAACAGAGAACCTTTCAGTTCGGACATGCCGAGCTTCCACGTTACACAGCTCTGGATGCTGTGGGATTGGTACGACTTTTCTTATCACATCCTCAAATATTAAAGACCTCACACATTTAATAGTGTGTCCCATGTGAGATTCTGGATGACATCAGTTCATCGCAGTTCTAAATTAAAGGAAGATGTCAGGAGGCCTCTCACTGAGGGTTCCAACAGTCTAGACTGATTAGACAAATAGTGCAGGATGGCCTGGCTTCATGCACTAGTTCAAAGGAATTGTTTGTGTTTGTTTAAGGATCCCTATTAGAAGCACATCAATGTTTTTGCGCTTAGTCTTCCGGGGGTGCCAGACATAGAAATACCAGAGTTCATACTGGTGCCAAAAATTCTTGAATATGGTTAAATATTCTGTGTGGTATTTTCACACACTCATCAACACATCCCTCACATTTACACAGTGCAAATATCTTGTGCATTTCCTGTTTGTTGTCTCTGAAATTATATTTATTGCATTCATGTATAATTTTCAGTATAGTACCACCATACGTATTACAATAATGTCTTGTTTCAATTTTCTATCCCTCAATCACTGCTGTAAGCTGCTGGGTCAAATAAATTTTCCCGGTGAGGGATCAATAAAATCTTATCTTAAATGACCTGTATCAGGATATGGGAATGTGGTTGCATCATAAACCCTGTAAATGTGTTGTTTAATTTATAACCTGATTTCTATTCAAAGCATTTTTTATGAGCATGTAAGGGCTGCACAATAGATCGTTTCAGCATTGACTTCACAATGTGCTCATTCCCTGCAGTCACATTGCAGGATGTGTAATGTCAAGCAAGGCAAATTTATCAAACAAAGAAAGGCCCACTTTTCTAATTTGATGCAATACCCTTAAAAATCAGTTACATTTTTCATATCACAATATATATCCCAGAAAATCAAAATATCTTGATGTCATTTCTTTCCAGTATCATGCAGCCCTACTTGTCAGTCTGTTGAGAAAACCTGTTGAACACCTGACTGTCGGCTCTTTGTGGCACATGGTTGGCTGCTCATGGGATATACAGGATGTTGGTACCTCATGTTGTTGTGACAGCGATGACAGTGGAGCTGATGTTTCTACACAGGGTGCTGCAGCCGTTCTGTTCATGCAGATCTGCAGGAGGATCCACTCCCGACTCTCTTCAGGCACTGAGCCAAGTCCGATCACTGGGGCCCTGACAGCGCCCTTAACCCTGCACAAGTGTGGCTATCGCATCCTGCTGCAGATCTGTGAGTCCTCATCGCAACACTGTAATTAAGCAGTATGAACATGGATGGTTTACATTTTACAGCCCCCGATGCAAAAAAAAGTTGAAATGCTGTGTTCAACAATAAATAGAAAGAGAATACTATGATTTACAAATACTTTTCAACCTATATGCAATTCAATACAGGTTAAAGGCAAATATATATTTAATGTTCAAACTGTTAAATGTACAAAATACAAAATACAAATGTTCAATTTAACTATCTCACTCTTTTACAACTGGTTCTTGTGTGATCCAAATCCGGACTTTGTTTCTTGTCTGTCTGGCTTCCCCAGTGTCTCAACGTGATGTCCTGCCCATAGGAAGTAGTGTGTTATGTCTGCAGGAGGTGCCAGAGAGACAGAATGAAGATGTGTCCCTGGCTCAAAGCAACAGCAGCAGCAGCAGCAGCAGCATTAGCAGAAACAGCAGCAGAAGCAGCAGCAGCACAGGTGGCACCAGCCTTCACAGCAGCAGTGAGCAGGATCACCTGACTGCTGACTGCTCCGACTCTGACCAGCAGAGGGCACTCCTCGACCAAGAATCTCCAATTCCTGGTTTGTTTTGTGCTTCTTGCTTGTAAAAGTTGGCAGATTTGTATTTTTTCTTAAAATGTTGCTTACATAGTATGAGTGGGAGGAAGAAAATAATAATATATTCTTGCCTGACTCACAGAGGAATCACTACTGTCAGCATCCTGTCCTCTGCAGAATGATGCCGACCGAGATAACACAGAGACTGAAGATGCTAATGAAAAGGTGAAAGACTGCCTCCTTTAGTTTGTGTGATCTGTACTTTTAAGACAGCAGCATCTTTTGCTAATTCCTGACTGACTATCTGACTATCAATCTAATCCCGATTGTTTTTATTGTGTTTTTTATGCTCGTCTGTGTTTTCAGGATGTGCTGTCTGCTGAGATGAGGTTGGCAGGAGCAGCACTGAACTTCCAACACGTGGGAGACTCGAGCGTCCCCGTTATCCTCAACATCATCGGTAATGATTTATTTACATGGTTACACACCAAGTAATGTTCAACACAATTTTCTTTTGCGGAAAAAACAATATTTGTTTTCTGTCCACAACTGATATCTTCATCTCTCTCTGTTTATTGCAGGTCTAGAAAGTGCCAAGAGTAAGAACTACGAGGAAGCTTTTACATGTTTCTTAGCTGCAGCTCAGCAGGGTTACAGCAAAGCCCAGTTTAACACGGGCGTGTGCTACGAGAAGGGCAGAGGAGTCACCATGGACAAAGAGAAGGTTTGAATCCAGACAGCACACTTTAGTTTCTGGAGTGCTCCATCAGTCTGAACACGTCTTGAGATGATTTTCATGTGTTTTCTTTTGAAGGCTTTGTATTACTACGGGCAGGCAGCAGTTGGGGGTCACACGCAGGCTCAGTACCGCTATGCAAAGCTGCTACTGACCAGCAGGGGGCACCAGAGCTTAGAGGAACTGAATACAGCCATCAACTTACTGGAACAGTCTGCTGCAGCTGGACTCACCAAGGTAGAAAATTGCCATGACATCTTCTTAAACTTCACATATTACTGTTTACTCTGAGTATGGGAACAAAACTTTATATATATTCACTTAAGTATCACAAAAAGGCAGAAAATGTGCACGGATGAGAAGCTGGAACTGAAGAATATTTGTAATTTTTTGCTTGACAAGGGACTGATTGATTAAGCAACTATCAAAAGTATTTGTCTTTTATTTTCTGTAAATCCACTAATTGATTAATAGAGTAATCGTATGTTGTACCTCCACTTTGACAAACGATCTCTGGTTGCTGTGCTATTATGGATGTGAACCAACTCTCTTGTTTCCCTCCCTCCTCAGGCTCAGGTCTGTCTGGCCTCAGTCTACTCTCAGGAGCCGGTGAGAGACGGGAGCAAGTCTGTCCGGTACCTGAAGATGGCAGCAAAGTGTGGAGTGAGTACCCTTCTAGATGCTTCTTGAGTTTTATCTGTGGCTTTATCACCTTCACTCTGTGCCATCTCAGAGAATCCCCACCATCACCTGCTCTTGTTAACAGCTTATTTATAGAATATGCTTCTTCAACTCTGCTGCAGTTCTGTTGAAGTAAAAATGTTACTTACTCTTGCTACAAACCAGTTTTGAGGTACAACGAACAAAGCTATTGTAATGTGATTGTTAAATATAGTGACGTCTTCAGCCTTCCGCTCACACTGCTGTGCCTATTCAAGTCCCTGGTTTCAGTTTGTGATTTATGTCCTTGTACATATAGACAATTGTTCTTGTAAATTTAAAAAAACAAAAAACAAATCATGCTTATTTGTGTCCATGTTTGCAGGATGACACTGCCCTGCTCTTCCTGGGTCAGTGTTTTGAGAGGGGCTTTGGGGTGCAGCAGAATCTGAGGACGGCGATTGAATATTTCAAACGAGCTGCTCAGGCCGGTAACAAGCAGGCCAAGAGCCTACTGACGCCTCTTAACGGCAAAGACATCCGGGGTAAGCACACATGCTCTCTTAGCATTTCGATTAGTCATTCGATTTTGTGCATTTTTTCAGCAGTGGGCTGCATTTGATAAGCTTTTAATGAGACATGACAGCACTGATATTATTCTTCTCTTCTGCAGAAGACGCAGTGTTGCGATCCATCCGCTCAGCTCCGTGTTTCTCTGTAGCCGACCATCTCACCTCCTTGGCCGGTCTCATCCCTCCCTCCACCACTCACCCCATCACCCATACCCTCCTGCCTCACTCCTGGAGCACCGGGAGCCTGGGTGTTCCCCCAGCGCTGTCCTCCACACCTCTTCATCTCCACCCCCTCAGCATTGAGGGAGGAGTCTGCCAGTGGACTGTAGGGATTGGATAGTTATGATGAGCCAAACTGAGGAATGTATTTCATAGTGTGAATGTATTTTCACTAGGGGAGAAATGTCAAAGTGTGTACAAGAAGTCTGGATTAGAGTGAATAGTTTTATACGTGAGTGTGTTGATTAGTCTTTTTTTTTATAAATCTGAAAGAGATGTTGGATAAAAGGTTTTATACTATTCTGCCTACAAAGTCCCGGAAGCTTTTCTATTATGTTTCTATAAAAATGTTGTGTTTTCTGTATTACAAGTTCTCCTGTGGGAAAGAAAATGTGATCAAGGTGCCTTTGTGTAGGTTGGGAATATCAGGTGGTGACTTGTTTCTCAGACACTACACGAGTGTCATAATTACATTACATGACATTTACATTTAACCTTCAATAATACACGTTCGCAATTAGTTACTTGTTTCATGCTTGCCTGTCGCTGTATAATAACAACTTCAGTGGAGAAAAAGGGAAGTTACTTAATGTTTTGTGATAGTCCAGCCTGTTAGCTATAACCAAAGTGAATTATGATGCACTGAGGATGTTCTGTTGTTATACGCACAAGTTCAATATTAAAAGAATATCCTAAAAATCTGTTTTATGGCTTTGTGTTTAATTACCATTAAAATTCACTGATGAACAGTTGAGGAGCAGAGAGTATAACTTTAATTAAATGGTACTAATGTCAATTCTGCAGTTTATGTTCTTCTCTGTGTTACAGATGGTAACATTATTAGTTTTAGGTCCACTTTGAGTCAATCCTAAAACTATAATAATCTAAATGGGGGGGCAGTGATCGTATGAGGTACTGTTATTTCTGCCTTCATTAAAAAGTAGAAACCACAAATACAAACATTTTAATTGTACAGATAAATGTGTGTTGGGGAGCACTACAGTATATGTGGGGGAAAAAAACGTAAAATAAAGTAACCTGTGGCTCCAGAGGAAGCTGCACGTAATCTGATACATTTCCATCAGTGATGTCACTCAGTACCTAAATTGCATCATGGGTAATGTATGTGGCAGGTTTTGAAAAGGAAGGAGATTGAGTGAAATAAAAATGGTGGAAATTAAATAATCAATTTTTGCAGCTTTCAATTTTTGGACCATATTTGACTTCCTGGATATGGTATTTTCCTAAAATTGTCAATAAAATCATTATTAATCATTTTGGTGATTAAATCTTTTTTTTTTACCATTGCAAACACAGTTTTGCCAATAAAGAGAGAAATTCAGAGTCAATGTTGTCAATGTGATCTTTACAGAATGTTTCAGTGTGAGGACATTACTGGAATATGTGAAGCTTGATTTCTGGGTACATTTACAAGTACAAGCGTCTTTCCTAAACTTAAGAAAAATGTAGCACTGTATTTGTAAAAATGTTTAAAAATCATTTTGGAAAAAAGCAGCAGAAGAGAAGAAGAGGAATAGTAGGCAAAACAATAATGTCTTATCAGAGACAACATGCTTCAGATTTATTTGAAGATTTCTTGTAGCAGACTGTATCAGCACATTTCTAGTTTATAAATTGAATGAACTCAATGTTTTTTTTTCTTATGCTCCACTCTAGAGGATTCAAATGATGGGCGAGACCTTTGAGAACTTGGCTTTATGGATGTGAAACTTCCCCGGTAGAATAATTAAGTCGGCTGAACTTTCTGGATTTAATTAAGGTATAATCACATCCTTGAGCAGTGTAAACCATTCATGTTTCCACAGACTAATGCATGACGTAAGACTCCGGTGATGTGTGATTTCATTACCTGAGCAGCAAAATAACACCGGTGGATTTATTGTGTCTTTGCGTCTCCTTCGTGCGCCGAGCGTGCTGCGTCCGCGCCTCTGATTGGTCGGCTCCACAGCGCCGCGCCGCTTCGGGATCCTCTGGCGCAGAGAGAAAGCGCAGCTTTGGCCGCCAGCAGCGAGCACCGAGCCGGGCTGGGAGGGCAGATGATGTGATGTGATCCTTATACGGGCGGCCGGCTGCAGCTACGGGCGGACTGGCGCTTAAAAGCGGCTGTGGACCTCGGCCCCTGCTCACTACCACTGTGTGTGTCGTCGCGTCAGCGGAGGCGCAGAAGCTCGGAGGCTGACCGAGGAGCGGTGAGTGGATGTAAATAGATGCGCTCGATAGGATGCGCTCCCCTCCCAGTGCGGCGGCGGCGGTGCTGCTGCTGCTGCTGGTGGGGCTGGTGATGGGGCTAGGGCTGTAGATAGAGGGAGAGAGGGGAGGATGCTGAGGATTTACTGCGCCTTCACATATCGACAGCTTTGCTTCCGCGTTATTGGCAACTCCACCTCGGCTGATTATGTAGTATTTAAAAGATGATGCCTCCTCACGCGTCGGAGAGGGAGTTTATTCAGGTGGCGGGCAGGGAGCGAAAAGGGGCCAGATACTCCACCCATGACATCATCGACTTTCTCAAGTTCGTTTAGTGCCCAGCTCGTGCTGTCATCTGTTGCATTTCGTTCGTGAGGCGGCGGGTGCAGTTCAGAGTTGAGCAGAGAAGGCCTGCCGTCACAGGGAGGAAGTTGATCTGACAGGCCCGATTCTCTGTCAGTGCCTGGTGGTGGATCTCCCAAAGATCACTGCTGATTTGCAGGGATATGGATCAGATCTTTTCTCTTAATGTGACCTTCAGGTGAAAACACTCTGCTGGTCTGCATTCAAGGTGAGCAGACAATATAAGGAGTCAGAGGAGATGAGATCTTGTTTTCACACCTCGCTCTCAACATTGAAAGGGAACATGGGATTTTTGTCAACAAGTCCTTTTTTTTATTATGCAAGGAAATCTGTAGGAGAGGTCATGAGTTCATGTATTAAATTCTGCTATCCTAAGTTGCACGCCACTGTAACTCTAACCCTAAAGCAAACCAGACATCATTGATTTATTAGTGTACAGATTGTTTTCTGTCTTGTGACCGGCTTGTGCATCTCATGAATGACCTCTGCTGTTGTTGAGCACAACAGATTTATTGAGGACATCCGTTTAAATACCTCTGTGTGTGTCTATGTGTGTGTGTGTGTGTGTGTGTGTGTGTGTGTGTGTGTGTGTGTGTGTGTGTGTGTGTGTGTGTGGACCGTGCCCCACTGTCCTGCAAACTGCTGTGTCATTCTCCTCGCTTTCTCCCTCTAATAACCATCCTGTTCTCCTCACCACTCCCCTCGCCGCGTCCTCTCCTCCTTCGCCCCACTTTGTTTTAACTAATGGAGATCGGGCTGCACGGTGAGACAGGAGGGGGGGAGAGGAAGTAAAGGATGCTATCTTTATCGAGATGGTCCAATTTGTCTTGTGAGGAAGTAGCAGAGAGGGACAATGGGGAGATGAGACGCTGGTTTGTTTATTGCTCCTTGTCAGCTTCTGGGGGTCGAGTCAGGATATGTAATTCGTCATCTGAGTCATGCAATATATTTGCTGTGATTTTCAGCTACAGTGGCTCGAGGCACAATTTGTTGCCATCAGGTGGAAAAGCTTGTATCACCAGCTTTTGAGGCTTTTAGTTTGGTATTGATCCGGGCTGCAAATTTAATGGAAATATCATCAGGATCACAACACGGCCGTTGGCTGATGGAGGATGGAGGATGGAGGCTCGGCCCAGAATAGACCCCATTAACTTCTGGTGCAGATCCAGATAATAGATGGATCTAGGAATCATTCCTCACTTTCTTTAACATCAGAGCCTCGATCTGGTGATATTTAATTATGGTTAAGCAGTTATGGGTGGTTTAAATTAAGAGTGATACAGGGCTCTCAAGTCTGATATTAAATTAGGCTTGACCGAATTAAAGGTGACTGTTTGGCGCTCTACTGAGTTCCATTCAGTTTCTAGTTTCTTACTCTAATTTGTTTGTTTTTTTGAAGTTTTTTATTTTACAGCGTTTAGGGCATTTTTGTGCCTAATCAAACATTTGAAAATGTCCACATGTAAACAAGATAAAGTGGTTGTAACCATATTAAATGTCAAATTAAATGTTTGTTTGGTTCTAGGGGTGTTGTGATATTCACGATAACTGTGAAATATTGATACTACACTTAAGATAATGGTGCTTGAATGTCCACATGTTCGGCCTTGTGCATATTTTGTTCATCTGGAGTTCATCTAGTTACTCCCTCTCCACCTCCCTATACTCATATTTTGAGGGTTATTTATTTGCCCTTAAAAGAGACAAAACACACAGTAAACAAAGTTAAAGATAGATTTGACTGCTAGCATTTCCTTAAAAATTTCTAGAGATAATATCGATATTGTGAATTAATTTGGGTCACGAATATCGCCGCTGCTATTTGGTACAGACCTCAACAAATGTCACATCATCAGGATGTCTGAGGTTTTTATCTCCGTGAAAATGATAATGGTGATTGAGATGATTCTCACTAATCATGAACGATAATGCAATTGCAATATCTGTCACAATATGTTTTTTTTATTACCTCATCATGCAGCCCTAGTGTCAATACATTTTGAACATCATTTTGTTTAAAAATGTTCTCATAAGCCCCAAAATTCAGACTTCAGTATAATCCTTTATTTGAAGGGAATTACAAGGTATTTAAATGATTGAGAACAGCTGTTGCTCTGATGAGCCAGTGCAGGTACTTCATACCTGTTGACAGTGTGTTTGTGTCTGAGTCACAGGCCTTGGAGCGTGCAGCGCAGACTCAGCACAAACAGGTTGTTGTGGTTGTCTGGCTCAGTGACAGAGGGACAACAAGGCTGCCACCCAGGGAGAGGGGACCGATAGGGGCCCCCGCATGAGCAGAGCGAAAACCCTGCCTCTGTTCTTTCCCAAGATCTTATCCTGCTTTAAAATCTGCTGCCCTCGTACTTTCCATGTTTCGGAGAAAAGGAGCTGATGATGTCTGCATCATTGTTTGGGGTGTGTGTGGTGTGTGTGTGTGTGTGTGTGTGTGTGTGTGTGTGTGTGTGTGTGTGTGTGTGTGTGTGTGTGTGTGTGTGTGTGTGTGTGTGTTTATGATGTGACAGGATGTTTACATATTATGCTTGCGTGCCTGGGCATGTGTTTCTACCTGCGTTCAGCTGTTTACCGGTTTTCCACGGGCTTTAAATTCAAATCAAATCATTCGAGAACAGAAGTTGACAGTACATGCGGCGTGTCTTTATGATCATTCGATTCTCCGCCGCTGTCTTTGTTGCTATCCATCTGTCTGTATTCAGCATCACAGGGCTGAATCACCCAGAGATAAAAGAGACGCGGGTAGCTTGTTAGCAGGAGCTGGCTGCCACTTCTCCTCCCCTACCTGGCTCACGGCTCAGCCCTGGCTTTGAATGTCAGTCCTGGATGAATACACTGAGGGTCTGACTCACCCCCAATATCATGAAAATGCCATCCAGCTTCATGACTTTGATGCCGTGTTTTTGAACACTTCAACAGTGACACCTTATGGGTAAAAGGGGCGTGAGGCTGGAAAAAGAGTCTGCGCCCCAGTGTAGCGATGAAAACAGCTGAGAGCGACGGTGCGGCAGCCAGTGGGATCAAAGAGTGAAGATGTTTTATCGGCTTTATGTTCCGTTGTAGCATCAGAGAAATGCAAATGAATGATACTGATTGTCTCAAGTTGATGATGTCACCCCTCGATGATGATGTTAGAGAGAGACACAAAGAAAAATCAGAGAGTCATCTACTGGCATCAGAAATTACAAAACACATATCGTGTTGTGTTATATTATTTTATGTTATGTTATTTTATGTTATATACATTGTATGTAATGTTATTTATGTTGTGTTTTGTTATCTGATGTTATGTTATGTCATTGTATGTTGTGTTATGTTATATATATTTTATGTTATTTATGTTATGTTTTATTATCTGATGTTCTGTCATTTTATGTTACATATTTTTGCAGTATAGTCAATAAGTGCAACATATAAGCAGAAAACCATTTTACAATATACTGACCAACCATTAGCACAGAGGCTTAAAAGCAGCTATCAAGCTTGATGAATGAGTATTATCATACTCAGGAAAAAGAAAAATAAGCAACACTTCGTTCTGTGGCTTTTCTTAAATCTAAAGGAAAAAAGTTTCTTATAGCGTTGAACACGTGTGAGGTCATTTTAAAATCTAGTTCATAAGAACTCTGCAGGGTTCTTTTTGTTTCAGTCAGGGGCACAAGTTTCACAAGTTCTGTCATTTTTATAAATGTTATAGTCATTATTAACCGAAAAAAAATGTCACAAAAAGAGTCTTTTTCTTGTGACATATTTACTAGTTTATTCAATTTAATGTAAATGTTTTTGGATTTCATTAATGCTCAGCATTCCACTTCATCATTATCGACCTATTGTTGTGCCAGGAAGTAAAAAAGAATTGCCATTAATGACTCATGTAGCTGCCGTAGATCTAAAGTTGCACCTCACTGCGACCCCCTCTACCCACTGTCAGTGAAGGAACATCAGTGAGTGCACAGCTGAAGTCTATTATTCAGTGGTGAACATAGTGAAACAGGAGATACTGTCATGTCGTTCCAGTTCTGGTACCATGATTATAGCAGTAGGCCTGATATAGTGTGGCCTGATCACATACATCCATCGAGAGCTGCATTGTTACAGTAAGTGAGCTCTGATGCCAATCGATATTGTAAATCATGCCGGTGTCAGCTGTGGGAGTTCTGTTAACCCCTTGTATCGACCATAAATCCAGTTTAAGGGCTCCTTATCAAAAAAGTTTAAAGTTAAAAGAAGAATATTTTTGTTTTCGAATTATGGTCTCAGTAATCCAGTGCCAGTTAGGTTAGTCAAATCTGTACTGAAGTACAGATGTGAGGTACTTGAATATTTCCATTTTATGCAACTTCTACTCCATGCACCTCAGATCCAATCCAAAACATTAAATGACACTGAGAGGGAACATTTTACAGAATAATGACAACTTTTACTTTTCATGCATTCAGTACATTTTGCTGATAATACAAGAGCAAGGATTTAAATGCAGGACTTCTACATGTAATGGAGTATTTTTAAAGTGTTTCTACTCGAGTAAAGTACCTTTTTTTATTCTTCCACACTGACTGTCATGACTTATGTCTCTTCTCTCGCCAGCTCGAGAAAAGCAGTATATTTCCAGTCAGCCATGATGTCGGTACAAACTCCTCCTCTCTCCCGCTCTGGCTCCTCCCCTTCTAATGTGGGTCTGGCCAATCGCGGTGGCCCCTCCGCCGCCCCTCCCACCTCCCTCAGCCTTCGCTCGTCGTACAACCAGCTGCTGGGGCGAGATGTCATCAAGGAGTCCATGGAAACAGGGAGTTCGGCCACCTTGCCAAAGAGCCGTCAGAGGTATGCGATGACCAGTGTGCGGAGCGCCATGGGGATCAGTGACAACCTGGCCTCTAAAAACCAACCTGTAACCAGAGGGCGGGGTCTCCCTACCAAGTCCTCCTCCAGCTCTGCCCTCTACTCCTCCTCGTCCTCCTCCTCACTCTTCAATACAACCAACCCCAAACTAGCCAAGAATGGGGCCAACATGCAGAGGCGAGCTGAGAGTCAGCAGCTGGAGCTGAGCCGGGCCAATACAGAGGGCAAAATCCACAATGATCTCATCAATAACCCAACTTCTGATTGGTTGGAATTTGGAAAAGACAACTCACAGCTGCTCCCATTCCGAAGGAGGACCAAGAGTTTCCTGGAGTACCATGAGAAGGGCTGGGAGCTGGATCTCACCTGGGGGAAAAAAGAAGATAAGGAGGATAAGAAGCAGCAGCCTTCCCCAGAGAAGGAGCACACCAGCCCATCCAAGGAGAGGGAGAGCCAGAAGGAGGAGAAGCCCAGCATCAAGCAGAGCTGCCCGGAAGAGAAGGAGGAGGTGGAGCCAGTGGTAGAGGAGGAGGAGGAAGAGGAAGATGACCCCACACCAACACCAAGACAGCCTCTCCTACCAGTGGTGGTGGAAGCCCCTCTTTCCTCCACCTCCTCCTCATCCAGCAACAGCCCCGAGTGGATCCCAGACAACCAGAACCAGGCTCTGGCTCAGGTCAGAGAGGAGCTCTGTGTCCAGGTTCAGGCGAGTCCACGCAGTCCTGCAAAGCCTCCTCGGAGCTCCCAGCCCCGGGTGATCAAGGTGGAGCTGCACCCCAACAATGAGAACCAGTTCTTGCAACAGTACCCACCGTCTTCCCCTAAACAGGCCCGGGCGTCAGAGAGGAGCACACCGACCAGGAACAGGGCGCCCCCAACCCAGCCTGACCCTGAGCCAGAGACCGGACTCCCTAAAGTGGGCTTAAGAATGGATATGACTCCTGATACTCCGTCAGAGGACGAAGACTCCAGCTGGACCACCCTGTCCCAGGAGACGCCCTCTCCTCAGACGCCCCGAGAGACAGGTTAGATATGTGTGTTTGTCTTTTAAAAAAAAATCTGCATATCTGTGTCAGCCTTTAATCGTGCCTGTTTTACACTCTCCTCCTCTTCCTCTCTCCCTCCCTCTACCTCCTCCAGACTGTCTGATCTGGAAATGTACCAAACGCCTCTTCTTTAGCGAGGAAGTCAATCCAGCAATACTGCTGGAACCTTTAAGGCCCCTGTGAGCCACCTTATGGCGCAGAGTGTGATTAGGATGGACAGAGGGACAGGATACTGCAGATAGCAGGGTGGGAACAAGGGGGGAAAAAATTGGGAGAGCAGAGCTGTATTAAGCGAGTGATGATTGCCTGCGATGTATGACAAAGCAATATGAAACATGAGGGTATGGAGAGACATATAAAGAAGGCAGACAGTAAAGAAGAAACGCAGGAGAGAGAGAGGAAGAGAGACATGCTGCTGCCCTGTGGGTCCTACTACAGGGGATGAGCCCTGGAGTTGCTATGACAACAGCAACTAAGTAGGGACAGGCCGCCCATCTCTGAAATTTACTCTGTTTATCCCCTGTGTGTGTATGTGTGCATGTCACGATCATATGTGATCCAGCAAGCATGCACGTGTACAGTGTGCATTTGTGTGATACACTCATAGGCAATATGTGTTTGTGTATCACCCATCAGCAGACATATGGAGTGATGGGGACCTGCCCCCAGGCTGGCGGGAGATCTCAGACTCATCAGAGGTCTATTTCTGGCACGTCCCCACCGGCACCACACAGTACCACCGACCCGTTGCCTCTGGTAACCAACAAACCCCTCCTGATACTGACAAAGACGCTGAACTTGAACCGCAACAGGAAACACAGGACTCCCTCAAACCCCCCAACGAGGTGAGAGCCCACAAATATATTTATATTTAACTTGACATGTACAAACTGAGCTTTTACCAGTATGGGTTTTAGTATTTTCTTTAATAAAGCTGAAGGTTGGTTAAAAGTTCCCAGAGAGAATTCATTTTATTCTGCTGAATATCTACGATGATAGTGCTGTATTTTAAATGGTCAGAAAACAAACTGATAATTCTGAATATATGCTTTGAGAAAACGTCAACATCTTTTTCATCAAACAGACGTTTATTTTTTCAAGGCTAAATTTTCAGTGGTTCATACCGGCATGTCCAAACACATCACTCTGTGTGGAAGCACACTTATACCAATGAATATGTAAAACCACATCAGAGGGAATGTAAATGTACGGAAGCCCCTGATGGTCATGGGCCAAACTTATTGTTTCCTGTTAGTGTCTAGTAGGCTACAGTCTTGGCTGAGGCAAAAGAAACTTGGGTATAACTAATGAAAGGGAATCTCCTTTTGTTTTCTCGGGATAACAAGATGAATGAGTCTATAATCGTGAGAAAGTGGTCTTTGTTATCCCGAACTTTTGGCCGCTGTGCTTTTTTTCTCATGCTGCTGACACATTTACAGCAACAGTAATAGCAAAGCATACACATTATTGGTGGAAAACATTTTCAGTTGAGGCATTTAAACATGAAAGGTCAAATGCTGAGGCCTTGATTTGGAAAAGTCAGGAAAACTGTTATCCATGTTATCCATGTTTCAGCATATCAGCTGTCACTCTTCTATAAGATTTAATCATTAGAAAACCACAACAATAAATTCATGGTGGCAGCTGCAAGAAAACATGTTCATTTGTAAACATTCATGTATAATATACAATCTTAATTTTTTAAAATGGTAGTTGGACAAAACAATTTCAAACTCCAGTTCCACTGACTAGTCTTTTCCTGGATTGTAAACCGGCAATTTTTTTTTAATAGTAATCTGCCACCTGTCAAATTCATACTCAAAACAAATAGCGAGGCAGCATAACACCAGAGCAACTGCTAACTGCTGCCTACTGTAACTGCCATTAGCTAGTTAGCTCAGTAAGCCATGCAGCTAGCAGTTCCTCAGCCACACAGTACACAGATATCATCAAAAGGTCAAAACTGGTATTTCCTCACTTTCTGTTGATAATTTTACGTAATTTTTAAACTGAATTTCTGACATATATTTCACCTTTAATTTATCATTATGAAGTAAAGATTGCTGTTAGATTATCCATGTGAATCGGTTCTAGCGATTTAAAGCTCTGAGTAATTAAGTGTACCTCGGGTTAAGATTTAAAGAAAATTAGTTTTCAAAAACATTATTCAACTGGAACCTCTATGAATCTTAGTCCGATGTATTTCAGTGCTGCTGATGATCAGTGATGTGGACACCCTCCTCTGCCTGCCTCATTGTTTTCTCTCACCATGCTGCGTCTCTCTCCCACAGCGCCCCAGCAGCCTGATATCCGACAGCTCGGTGGAGCCGGTCCCCTCACCCTCCGGCTCCTCCCCCTCCTCCACCTCCTCCACCCCCTCCAATGATGTCACCTCTTCTGGACCACATCTGAACATCACCACCTGCGCAGCCGACGTGAGTCACATTTATTCGGGTGTTCACTTTGTTGAAATTCTCTCTCTCGCTAGAATTCATTGTCTAAATACAATTGTTTGTTAAACTATTTGGATGGCTTTATTGAAACATTATTACAAAAAACACTATTATCTGTTTATTATTGTGTACTGGTGGTGACATATTCCTTCAATGAGTAGTTTGGTATCAATTGCAGAAGTGCCAAAATGATACGTTCTTGGTTTTCCTTTGTTGTCAAAAATCTTCACATCAGAGTCAACATGTAAGCTCTGGTTCATCAAGGGGACACTCTGCTTTGCTGACTTTAGTCATTTTCCCCCCAAAAGCTTGATCGCGTTCTCGATATATCTCTGCTTTCACTGCTGCATTTATTAAATTGAAATGAGCACACAGTAATCTCTGTCCAGGCCTGTCTGAAGTGCATATTCAACAAAGATGAATATCTCTAATATGAAGTTAAAATGAGTATCATCCTCTTCAGATATTATAAAGCAAATAGATCAAATAAGTTGGAAAAGCAATATTACAATCTGCCAGTTTTTCATCTTCATTCTTTCACTTCATTCACCACTAATGTCTCCCTTTTTGAATATCTTTTTTGCTCCAGGAGCTGAAGGACTATCCAGTCTATCCAGATCCCAGTCTGAAGGCGTTTGAAGGGGCTACACTCCGCTATGCTTCACTTAAACTCAAGTAATACACAGACATACACTGCAGTAGAGAACTATGTATAATCTCTAGTTCTTCTGACTAGATTTGTGCAGCAAAGCCTGAGGCTGATGTTTTTTTCATGCACTGGTTTGTGTGATATGACTCGACTGTGACAGATTGTTCTGTCTGATGGTTCTCCGCAGCCCTCCAGCCCAGTTGGAGACAGTGGACCTCGACAATACCTTCTCCGATCCAGAGGCAATGGTAAGATCATAACAAGAGCAGAGAACATACTCTACGGCCCAGTGTGTAGGATGGATCTAGGAGGATGACAGAAACAGAATATAATAATCATAAATATGTTTTCATTAGAATTATGATCAGCTAAAAACGAAGAATCGTTATCTTAGAATGAGTCTTTCACATCAACAGAGGGAGTGAGTCCTCTTTCCTTCAGTAGACTAGAATGGAAGTAGCAGCTCACATAGTGGAGGGTGAGACGAGGGGTGTTCAGTTGGTTGTAATCTGTAACCACAGTGCTGAAAGCCAATAAATCCTACAGACTGGACCTTTTAATATCTGTTCATGAAAAATCGCTGTGGCCAAGAGCAGTCATTTGCTGTTTTTTTTTTTTTTTGCTGGACAAAATCATAAATATTCATTCATGCATCATGCAGACGGCTTTTTGGTGTCACAGTTTTTTAGATTTATATACAACACTGAAGCAGGCGAGTGCTGTTCCACATTGTGTCATGATGATTTGTTTCACTCATGAACTCACAATGCGTGCAGTGACACAGGACAAAAATACTCGCTGAGAAAAAGGTTTCTTTTTTTATTGTTATTATTAGATATGGTCAAAAGTCTTAATCCCAGTACATTTACAGTAGCTGAAGACAACATTTATACAATAAATCTTAGGAAAGAGAACAAATAAAGAAAATATAACAGACTAAACAAGAAAAAGCCCAAGTCCCATTCTAGTTTAAAAGGGGCCCTTTGTAACAACATGTAGCAATTTACACATATAATTTTTTATTGACTATGTATGAGCGGATTGTAACATGAAGGAAAAAAAGGCCTTTCATGTCTTTGTCTGACCTTATTGACTTTGACGTATGGATGCACGGAGAAACACCCTTAAACCCAACATATCTATGTTGTATGACTTCTGATAAAGAAATGCCTCCAGCAAAATGAAAGAACAGGTTTCAGAGATTTTCACATTTAATTTGTATTCCAGACACTGAATTCATTTAGATAAAAAACTTAAATACTATTAGAACTCAGTCACACAGTGTACCACCTATAAATGATTGTCTCGCAACATTTGCCATATTTGATGAGGACGTATTTCATGTGATTCACATATCTCGTGTTTGTTATTGAAGGGAAGTCACCAGGCAGTGTTTGCAATGACGTAATGAGCCTGCTCAGTGGCAACCTCCTTCCTCTCTGTATGTTGCAGCACCACTCTGTGGTTACTTTGTGAACTGATCGGTGGTGAATTGTTTACAGCCAAATCAGGTATTTGCTGGAACAATATCATATAGAGAGAGCCAGCAGACGTGTGGGATGATCTCAGCGAGAGCAGGAGTGAATGAATGAATGAGCTGGGTGATAGAAGGGGAAGCTCGCTTTCTGGCTGAATTTGGTTAAGACAGACAGGGTAAATGATCTTTTTTCAGACAGGAAAATCACCTGGCTGGAGTCAAAGCAAAGAATGAATGCTAGGGGAGTTCATGTAATCAATTAGTTTTTTTTCGTTTCATTTTCTTCCGCTTTGTCCATGCGGGTCGCGGGTGATGTTACCGCTTTTATACCACCTTTTTCAAGGTGGAGCGGGGGTTACTGGGGCCAAATCCAGTGACTCTATGGGCGTAGGCCAGGGTACTCCCTGGATGAGTCGCCAGCTCATCGCAGGGCCCTTACTGATGTGTGGGCCCTTACACGAAGGTGCCAACTACACATCAGGAGCATCCTTGTCATCAGTATCTTGCTCAAGGATACTTCAGCATGTAGCTCAGTCCCGCCCTGGGGAGCCAGGGATTCGAACCAGCGACCTTCCGGTCACTAGTCCTCAGCTCTACCCACTGCACAGTAAGACGGTATAAAGTTATGGCAAATGTTGCATCGTAGTTTAGATTGTAAATCCAAAAGTACCAATTTATTTTCTGTTTGAGTCAGTTGTTTTTTGTACAGAAAGAGCAAGTCAAACACACCAAGGACAGAAAATAAGACTTCTACATGGTCGAGTGAAAGACAAGCTTGAGATACTCCAGTACCTCAGAGGAACCCAAAAAACACAGGGGAGACGAGTGGGAGTTCAGATCTGATCTCAGGATGTGTGAAAGTTTAATGAGGGAGGGACCGAGAGAGAATAAAATGGTCAGTGGGAGAAGGAGACAGAGAGAGAGAGAGAGAGAGAGAGAGAGAGAGAGAGAGACGATGTGCGGATGTGTGTGTGCTTAAGTGCGTGTTTGTCTGACACTGTTACGGGGCAAGAAGAATTTATCGTGAGCTTCTCCTCAGCAGAGGGGAGCTCCCTGCTGCGATGGAGAGAAAGAAGGAGAAAGAGCTGAAGGAGGGTGATAGCTGCTGGCCTGAGGCAGAGTACACACACACACACACACACACACACTCACACACAGTATTTCATATTTCATGTGTTGCCTTCTCCAGTCATGCCTCTCTCAGTTATTGCTCTGATGGCTGCTACAGTAGCTGTCACTCTACTGTATTTCTGTAAGCAAGCTTCAACTTTAAGAGGAACTTTGTCTGAGTTGCTGCGTCTGCTCTGTGTTTCAGATCAGAATGATTCAAATAATGTTTTAACGGTGAGTCTACATGTGGCCGAGGCTTCTTTCAGTTATGTTTCAATCTACGAGTTAATTACTGAGAATTCGATCTGGGACAGGGGCGACGTTGTTGTAAAGAAGATCGAAAGGGCAAAACGCACAAGTAATCAGACGATGAGGTGTGTTTAAAACAAAAACCACGGATTAGTCAAACACTTTTGGAAAAGAACAATTCAATCGAAGGGAAACATTACTCCCCAAACTGTTCATCATCAGAACCAGAATTCGTTTTATTGGCTGAATATGTATGCACCTGCAAGGTTTCCACTGCTCTGAGTATGAGAACTCAACCAATGCTAGATTTCTTTTTCTGTGTGTGTGTGTGTGTGTGTGTGTGTGTGTGTGTGTGTGTGTGTGTGTGTGTGTGTGTGTGTGTGTTTGTGTGTGTGTGTTTGTGTGTCCAGTCTTTTCCAGTGCGGTCTCTGGGCTGGGTGGAGATGGCAGAACAGGACCTGTGCGAGGGGCGAAGCAGTGTGGCCGTCCACCACTGTATCAGACAGCTGTCCTACTGCAGGAGGGACATACGAGACTCTGCCGGTGTCTGGGGAGAGGTCAGTGTGTCGGCAGGGACTATAGTTACATACATGTACACAAGATGTATAGGAAGTGTGTTGTCGGCGAGACGCAACGCCTTGTCACAGTTTGCAAGTATGAGTATGATTTGCCTTCTTTGCCTTAATTTTTAGAGGCCTGAAGAGTTAAAATTATACATTTTGTCAAATAATGAAATTAATACTGTAGCAGAAATATAATCTCTCTATAATAATCTATGTTTTTAATCATCTTGCAGCCTCTGTAGGGTGCCTGGTCAGGTTGCGAGCAGAGGTTATAGTGTTTATCTCTTTGTGGTGTGACAGGGTAAAGGGATGCTGTTAGTGCTTCAGGATCGCATGTTGACCCTCGTCGACCCGGACGATCGCAGCCTGCTCCACTCTCAGCCAATCAGTAGCATCCGTGTGTGGGGCGTCGGCCGAGACCACGACAGGTAGGAGAACCACGCTGACATCCTTCTCCTAATGAGAAACCTTTGTGTGTCTGTGTTGCTTTGCGAGTAAGATTGGCTGTTCGATGTTCAGTATCTCCAAGTAGGGCTCCAATTTTCAATGTTCCTTAATCGGCTCTTTTGTTGTTGTTTCTTTACAGTTGATCAATTATTTAGTCTATAAAATGCTCTTTTTCTTCTTCTTCTTCTTCTTCTTCTTCTTTTTCTTCCAATCATAAATGACAAAGAACAGCAGAAAAACCTCACATCTAAGGAGCTGGAACCAGCATTATTTCTGCTTTAATTTCAATGAGATGCCAACAGGAAACACACACAAACATGTGAATCAGGCTGCAAACACACACATTAATGTGCACATATGGTAACACACTATAAAATGCACGTGCGGAACGTTCTCGCTGCTGGAAGCTGATTCAGGGGTTTGAACTAATCACCAGAGAATGGAATCAGCCTCATTATTTGCACAAACTGCATTCAGAACCCCATAATTATGCTCATTGCTCCACGTTTCCGTCCAGACAGAGTACCTGTGGGGCCTTCAGTTGTTTGGCAGCGTCCCATGGTCCTAACCTTTCACTGCTGAGCTGACAGTGTGCTGAGGCTGGCACAGCTGCTAACGAGCCGAGCCCTCATTGATATGGGCCCTCAAAGGTTTCCATTAATCCATGGAGCCATCACTTCCAACACGCACACGAAGCCGTTACACATCTGGAAAGATGAGTGCTGATGTGATATCCATACATGCATAGATTTAACATATAGTATGGGCTTATTTTTGCATGTGTGCATATACATGAACACTTAATTTTCCAAGTCCCTGGGAAATTTCATGCTAATTAGGTGGTAACATGTTTGAAAAAATCTTTTAATTACCCCCAAAAGACCTCAAAATGCATAGAAATTATCCTTTATTATCCTTGATTATTTAATAATAAAATTCTGCTATTTTCAAAAAAAGTTGTTAATAAGTAGCTAGTAGTTTCTTTCATATATTTCCAGGAAACTTCCAACTGGTTCCTGCTTAAAAATGCTGTTAAGTGTTATTTTCTTATTAGAGTAAATGTTAGCTAGCTTTATCTACCAACAGTCATCACTGTTATAGATTGTTTGGCCAGTAAAAACGTTTCTCCTCCCCATGCTCATGCAGTCAAATAAGAAATTGATCTTCTGGTATTAGAAACAGACAGGAAGTTACATTAAATGAACACTTACACCAGCTTTTATAGATTTCCAGGAAACTTCCAACTGGTTTCTGTTTAACTTTTGCTGCTCATTTTAACGTCCAGCTAGTTTTCTTCTCCTCACTTTCTTGATCTGCAGTTCAAACAAGCATGACTTCCCAGGCAAGGAAAACTTAAAACATGTGTAGGTCGAACGTAGAAATCTGTCTCTACAAGTCTGTCTGACAAATTACTCTATCACTTAGTAGCAAATATCGGACTGTTAACAAATGAGATCACTCGACAGAATATGACGATGTTTTCTGACAACACTTCTAGTGGACTAAGACAAACATGACAAACTATTGTTCAAGACCACAGGCTGCGATAAAAGACTATTACTGTCTCTTTCAAGAGCCTTACACATTCATGCATTTAAAATGCTTTGGTCTCAATTCTTTTCTCAGAATCGGGCACAAAGCTCATCGGCATGCTCATCGCTCCAGTTCTTTCCCAGAGCTACAAATCAACAGTTGACTATTTTTTCAAACTGTGTGGATGGTAACTTAAATGATGAAAGTAGTTATTTATGTCTGGGTTTTTGGGGGGTTTTTTTCGTCTGCTTGTGTGTTTGTTTTTTTCTTTTTTGGGGGGAAAACTGTGTTCCGTGGTCATTTTGATATATTCAATCTCAAATTCAAAAAGGACACTTATTCTCAAAGACAACCGTGAGTTGAGATACAGCTTAAAAACCATCTGATTCCTCAAGTGTATCAGTGAATATAAAGAGCTAATCATCAATATACTTGTGGCAACACAGGCGTGTCTAGATCTTCTTTCCCATACGTAAGTTAATTTAGGACTGAAAGGACTGCCAATGGAAAACTGCAGAATATTACTATTAAATCATGTTGGGGTCATTTTCTATACATTTTGAGATAATTATTGTGGTAATTTGTGGGACAGTTTCAAAGACATTTAAGACGCGTTTCTTGGTTTTGCCAGCATCTTTCCATGACCTGTAAAATGAGGTGTAACAAACGTAACATTAACGCACACTACATCCTGACACCAGTGTTGGAGCCTTGTGAAAATCTTTTAACTCAGTGCTAAATATTAAACCTCTAAGAGCTCGGAGACTTTGGGAGATTGGCTGTGGAGACGTGTCACACAATGACCGTACAAATGAGGAGAGCGGTGGAGGGTTTGCAAGTGCAAGGAGCTGTCTGGCCCTGACATGTGTAATCAGCTGTTAAGGGATTGGGTGAAAATGGAGTTAAAAATAGCGTCCGTGCAAAAGGCTTGATCTCACTTCCCTCGCCCGTACTTGCAGTATCTTGTTTCCTGACTGCACGTCTTTCTACCTTTCTCCTCTCTTGGTCTTTCTCTTTTGTCTTTTAAGTGCTGCCATAATCGTAGAGATGCTGTGGGAGGCAGCGTCCCACTCTGCTTCTCTCCCTCCTGTCTTTCTCCTTTTTTCTGTCCCACAACAGCAACCATAGCTGTGTGTTTGTGTGTGTGAGAGAGAGAGAGATACAGAGAGACAGAGAGAGAGAGAGAGAGAGAGAGAGAGAGAGAGAGAGAGAGAGAGAGAGAGAGAGAGTCCCTCCACCCTCCACTGTCTCAGAGGATTGAGAAACTTTTCAGTGGCTGTCTCTCTCAGCGGTAATGGATAAAGCGTGTAGTGGAAAGAGGAGGGGAGGGCCTGGACCAGTTCTCCCTCTTATCCTTATTTTCTCTCCCTCCATCTCTCTCCTCTCTCTTTACAGCACCACAGCTCTCTTCATACTCTCCTCCCACCAGCACTTTAAAAAAAAAAAAAAAAAAAAAATCTGCAGTCTACACTCGTCTGTTTGGTTTCAGGCTCATGACTTTGAATGTGCAATAATTCCGCCCCGGCCCGGGAGTGTGTGTGACTTCGGAGATATTCGATGCTCTGAGACCTGCAAATGCACTTTCCATATAAGCAGCAAATTGTTTTATTACGTCCCGCATGTGAAGAGGGATTGCGAGTGTGTGTGTGTATGTTGCGTGTGAGGGAGACAAGAACATTGTCTTGGCCAGAGGTTGGAAATAGCTTTGTGTTGCCACTAGAGTGCACTGTAATCAAAGTGTGTGCATCCAGAGGAGCTCATTTAGTGAAGCCGGGCACACGAGAGTACTGGACACCTCTAACTAAAAGTGCTTTCAGTCTTGAGCTGTTGTTTTTCATGGTTCGGGTGACACCATGGGCTCTGATTAAGGATGATTATACTTTTCACAATGTGCCTTCAACTTTGAGGCAACAGTTTGGGGATGACCCAAATGCATGGTTTGAACTATTATCAGCTTTTGTATTGTATTCTGTCATTAGTATTCCGTATCTTCAGGAAGGATACAGGACTCTGTACTCCAGAGGAACTTGTCTGTGTATCTGGATCAATGTTTCTGTGTTTTATAAAAGCAGAACACTGAGCAGATATTAACCCCGGCCCGTGGGGAATGTGTGTGCAGAGTCCCATATGGTGGAGGAGGCTGCACACTTGTGATCACCCGGAAAGCTTCACAAAATGTATTCAGCCACCGGGCTCACTGTCTGTCAGTGAACAGAATGTGAAAGGCTTGTACTTTATTTAACACGATTATCGTTTCTCACTGTAACATTTCAACAAGTAGGCTCTTGCATTCGAGGTAAAGTCGCGCGTGTTTTTGATTATTTTCTAGGTTTTTGGGGTTTTTTGCTAGTCATTTAGTGCATGGTGGTGCAATAGTGGACTGAGATGGTTCTGTCGTCTGGGTTGGTCTGTATTGTTTCTCCGTGCGACGTGTTTATGTGTTCTTCTTTTTCTTTCTTTTAAAAGGGCACTATGTGGTTTTGGAGAAGAAATACAAACTCAGAATTGTATTTGTGATACAATATTTACAAGGTAATAATACAAACTTAGACTACACTCCTTTTATTTTTTCCATTATTGAACAAACAAGCTGTTCTCAGAGGAAAATAAGGTCTCCAGAACACTGTTTGAAGCTACAAAGCTGTCTGGGTCTGCCAAATATGAGCAAAGTAAAACAGTATGAAATTGAGTTGTCCTTTAAAGTGATGGTTAAGGTCTTTTGATGTGGGGTTGTAAGAGGTACTTATCCCCAGCCTGTGATTTACCTGCAGAAGATGACCATCAGGCCTGTGTGGAGAAGCAGCACGTAGCGCCGGCAGGACGCAGGGCATTGCACTGCTGTAAACCACTCAAGCAGCAGAATGTCTTTTCAATCCCATCTAAAAAAAACACACATGCATTTAAGTGTACACTCCGTTTTGAACATTTTTTCGTGTTTTATGTTTTGCGCCGGTTACGGTTGAGGGAATGACGTGCCACAGAGAAAAGGCTGTTTGAAGGCAACGTAAAGCACCAAAAATGTTCAAAACATTTAAACATTTTGGCTGCTGAGGAGGAAGACAGAGGAGGGAGACACGCAGCGAAGAACAAAGAGCCCTAAAATCTATCTTTGAAAAAAAAAAAACCTTGGGATTTTCTCCCTTAGCTGTTCCTGATTGAACCCTCATTTATGCTAGTGGAAGTCACAAGGCAGGTGTTTGAGTCGATTTGAGATCTATAGGTCACAGTTGTGTATGTTACAAGCAGGACTCTTAAAACCTGCTCAGGGATGGCTTTGTATGCTCGGCATCTTGTGTGAATCGAACGTAAGCACGCCATCAGGAATGATCTTCAGATGAAGTTCAAGTACAAATCTAAGAGCACTTTTATAAATGAGGCCCGTGGAGCTTTAGACTGTTACAGCAGCATGTTAATACATGAGGGGGGGATGCCTTATAATAAAATCCAGTATTCCCTCATAATGTGTATTTTTAGTGTGTGTGCGTGTGTGTGTGTGCGTGTATCAGACGGATAATGCTGCGAGCTAATTGACTGAAGCTGGTAGATGGCGATAGGCCGACGGAAGAAAGACACCTTCTGAATTATGTAAAGAAGAAAGGGAGGGGGGGGGGAAGGGGAGCACATTATGAACAATGAACTAAAAAAAAGCTGAAGGAGTGAAAGAGACACAGAGATGCCTCTGAATGTATGCGTGTCAGGTTCCTCAGAGTAAATCTCCGTCCCGCGCCTTCCGTCCATCTCTTTTTTCTGTCTCCTGTCTCTTCCTCTATCCATCCATCTGAGGAATATTCCCAGTCTGGTCCTGAATGTTCTCTCTATCTCCTTCAGCCTGATTCAATATGAATGAGTTCCCTCTGTCTCTTAAGCGGGGCGGGACGAGGGGCTGGAGTGGGGGGGGGTTTGCAGCTCGATGAAGTCATGAGGCTAAATCTGGAGCACTCAGCAAGTCCGACCCTGTGCACACTCGTGTGTGGTGAGAGTCTGCACGTGGGCTTGAATTGATGAAGTCATAGGTCTATATCTGGAGCACTCTGTTTGTATGTGTGTGTGATGGTGAATGAGTGGGTGTGTCTGTGCACCCCACCCCCCCAACACACACACACACACACACCTTTCTGTCCATCCCCTCTTTCTGTCTGTAATGCTCTTGCGCTATTTCCACTCTTTGTCTCCAGCGCTCTTTCTGCCTCCCTCTTGTGCCATTGGCTGCACAGCTTGGCTTCTTCTTCTTCTTTGTTTGTCCTGTCGTTGCACTTTAGCCGGGTGTGAGCCTTCCCCTTCCCTGTTTCTTTTTTTTTTTTTTCCCAGCTTCAGTGAGACAAAGATAGCAGCAGCTGAGGAAGAGGAGAAGCTAGTCAAGCAGGTGGGGGGGGGAAGATGGAAAAAAAAGAGTGGCGGTGCTTTTGAGAGAGAGAGTGGGATATAAACAGAGCGATGGAGAGCCAGTGAGGGAGGGAAGAGGCTGCGCATGCTTTCCCCTGCTCGCGCTGATCGGGACACGGCAGGACTTTTTTTTTTACAGGAGACTCTTCGGGCCAGGGCGAGCAGAGCAAAGGAGGCTGACCGTAGAGGAAGATAGGGAGAAAAAAAGGTGTAGCAGAGGGTAGAGGAGGCGGAGGAGGAGGAGGTGGAGGAGAGGGAGACGCAGGGGGGAAGGGAAAGAAAGAGGGAAAGGAGAAGGGGGAAAAGGAGCCCCAGAGGATTAAAAGAAAAAAAAAGAGAAGAAGAAGAAGAAACAGAGAGGCAGACGGGAAGAGATTTACCCCCGGGTACCGCGGAGGAAGGGGCTGTAGCAATGTCACCGCGGAGAAGGAGCTAACGAGGCAAGGAAGTAGTCGTCTGTAACGGGGCGAGCATGTCCGCCTGCGTGAGTATCTGTTATCCATCCATCCCTCTCCTCACAGTCATCCATTACTGCCTCTCCTCCTCTCCCTTCTCTCCTGTTTTGATTCCTAACCGCTCTGTTTGTGTAGAGGACACAGCTCCCGGACCTGCTTTCATTCATTAGCTCTCCCCTTTTATTTTCACACTCATTTACTTCTCAGCCTCCCGCTGCGTGTTTGACTTCCAGCTGTGTACTTTGTGTCTCCCTCTCTCCCTCTCTCCCTCTCTTTCTGGCTAGCTGTCAGGTGTAGTGATGTGGGCTGGCAGCAGCAGCAGGTTTGCAGCCAGAGTCATACACACAGACATGAGAGAGACGCTCAGAGAAACCAGATAGGAATGCAAAAAAAAAACATAAGAGTTAGAGAAAGAAAGAGAGATGAAGTAGGCAAAAGGGAGGATTGAGAAAGACAGGATTAAAGAGTCTGGATGTGCTGCGGGGATTTTTCAAAGTGTGTGTCACAGCCGTTTGGAGCTGTTTGATATTGCGCTTGGTTTTATGTGCTTGTGTGTGTGTGTGTGTGTGTGTGTGTGTGTGTGTGTGTGTGTGTGTGTGTGTGTGTGTGTGTGTGTGTGTGCTTGTGTGCGTGTATTCTGCAGAGCCAAACTATTACTATTTTTGACATCATGCACTGCATGCTGAATTTGTTTAAGTGAGGATACATACCTGGGTGAAGGAATGTGTGTGTGTGTGTGTGTGTGTGTGTGTGTGTGTGTGTGTGTGTGTGTGTACACATGATAAATGCCTTCGCAGAGGAGGAGGAGGAGGAGAGAGGAGGATGAGGAATGAGCAGGGAAACACTAAGCGAAGAACAAAAAGCCTCGGTGAGATGATTTACAACATGAGGGGGGCAGTTCCTGCTTGTTTTCTTGTCCTTGGCGTGTGACACTTATTGGGATTGAGACAAGCTGAGGGTGTGTGCCACCTCTAACACCACAGCCTTAATGTCTGTGCGCGTTTCCCACTATTAAAGTGAACCATAGGCACACACGCTCGTTACATGTTCATTCATATTCATCAGCGGGCAGCAATGCTCGCTTATTCCCTCTGGCCACGCTCATTTCCCACCGATGTTGACCTTCTGTGGACAGCTGTAGAGACGGAGGGAAGAGAGAGGAGAACGCAAAAGACAGGAAGAATGGAAGAGAAGAAGAGTAGAGAAGAGAAGACCAGAGAAAAGAAGAGAAGAAGAAGAAAGCGGAGAATGCACGCAAGCCTCCAGTATTATTAATATTTTAACACCGAATACACTCAAGCGATCGCCTCCATTTATGTCAATGAGTGTGTTTGTGCGTGTTTGGGCCGTTGACATCGCCCCTTCCAGTCCTTCCAGTCACGAGTATTTGCTGATGTCAAGGGCCCTCGTAGCCCTTAATTAACATGCAAGACCCCTCTGACGGCCCCTCAGGGACCGAGCCCCAACACCTCGACCCATTCGATAGAGCGCCACAGTGATTGATGGCTTCTCCTCCTCCAGATTGAGCCCCGTCCCAACCTCTGCAAGTCATCGCTCCTCCAACGTCAGCACCTTCCATCTTCACACAATCCATCACACACACACTCACGTCCAGGATGTGTCCACCCAGCCTCCCAGAAACCCTCATTCTCTGAAGGGTCATTACGGCCGGAGCTGGTCAGCCAAGAGTCATATGTCACACACACACACACACACAGGCACAGACACAGAGTTACAGACAAAGACACTCGCTCAACATTTCGTCTTCACCGCTCCCTCTCCGCCTCTCTCTCTCTCTCTTACATTAGCATTGTTAGGCACACCTGCTGTAATCCCTGTCTTTCTGACAGATTACTCCTCCTTTTCCTCCTATAGATCCCCTCCCTCGCCCCACCAGCCAATAAATCTCCCCCCGATAAAACCCTCAGTGGTCCCGCGGCCGTGGCAGGTGATGCTGATATTCGCCGATCATACAGGGATGAGCGCAGCAGGACGCTGGCACAGGCGGTGTCTGCCTGTAGCCCGTCCATCTATTCAGACTGCAGATGACTACAGTAGTGGCCACAGGTAGTTTGAGCTGAATACATTTGAATACTCGACGCGTTTGGAAGTGCCAAATGTAGGTTTTTGATGATGTTTTCAGTGGCGCGGTTCATTGATGTCCCCAGCGGAACAATGTATTAGGTGGTAAATTCATCTCAGCTAAGTTATTTCAGAATCAATATCTCACTTTATTTAAAATAATTCAATTTGTGCATTATGAAGGTACATTTTTCACTTTTAATGACTGTGATTCAAATACTTCTGCAGCTCACAATCAGACTACTTTTACTCACAAAAAGATGATTTCGCAAAACACATGAAGGTAAAAAAGTGTAACCAGGAAATTAATTTTAGGTCCCCACAAGGCAAAGAGTGACGATACTCGACCCTGATTGGCTAAAAACAACAACTCCTCCAAATAGAATGAGATAAACCTGACGACCTGAGAACGTGTCAATCTAATTTAATGGTTTGGAACGACTTTAGCAAGAGATCAGCGAAAGGAACCCAGTCAAGATTCAGGGCGCATTGATTGGCTTGAACCTGCAGGTCGATAAACACTAACTTTGAACTAGAGGTAAAACAACCAGTGACGGACCGTTATTCTGTAGATTCTGATGATTCTGTGTGCTTTTACTTGCTATAACTGGACAAGCTCTCCAGCCGATGAAGATCATGTAAGATGATCAGAAGCTCTAGAACAGCTGCAAAGTGAAACTTGCAATGACACCTGGGATTTGTATTTTACGACAGTGGTGGTGGTGGTGGGGCAGCAGAAATGTCATGGGTGAAAAGCTCAAATAAATCAACAAAAGGCACCGGAAGGATTTTCTTTTTCTTCAGTTATTTGTTTGGAAAATTGAAAAGAAAGCCTGTTACAATCTACAAAAGCCCAAATTAACGTCTCTGAATAGCTTCTTTTTCTGACCAGCAGTCCAAAACACAAGAAAGGATCCAGTTACTATCAGACAAAGACAGGCAGCTGCAACAAGCGAGTGCTCATGTCCGGTCAATCAGCCGTTCAATTAACTGATTTCTCATCTCAGCTCTAGTTAGAAAAAAAAACTCTCTTTTTGTTATTTGGGTGAACTGAACCTTTACAGCTTCAGCATATCCATTTCAAGTAGAATGAGGACGAGACTGGACAGTTTGTTTGTGTGCAACATAATGATTTATGGCACATGCAGCTAATTAGGTTATGCATGCATACAGTATGATCCTAACTGCTCGACAGAACCCGACACTCGCTCGACACCAAATCCCTGCGCTCTCCCACACACACTCTTTATCTCTCGCTCACTCACACACACACACACACACACACACACACACACACACACACACACACACACACACAGTAGTAAGATACATGAATGGGGGTGTCTTGCAGAAGTGACATCTCACTGAAGCTTTGTCTCAGTCGGGAATATCGGCGCTTGTGTACAAAATTGCACACAGGCACACACACACACACACACACACACACACACACACACACACACACACACACACACACAGAGAGAGAGACACACTCCGGAGCAGTGTGATGTATAAATGATCAAGAGCGGAGAGAACAGCAGGACATTATCTTTCTCCCTCTCTTGCCCACCCAGAATCCCTCTTTCTTCCCCTCATCCCTCATTCCTCACACACACACACTCTCTGTCTTTCCATCTCTCCCACCCACCCATCTACGCTCTTAAATATGTAATGAAATACGACGACTGTTGACACATGGGTACTGCGTGTGCCTCCTTAGCTTGTTGCCCCTCCCTCCCTCATTTGCCACACCGAACGCTTGGAATTGGGTCACAAAGCTGCATGAACATAAACCGGGATCGTACGTGTTTCCTCCGCCTTTTCTTCAGTGAATCACTATTTTCACCATCGGCTTTGTGAATCTTTGCGTTTTTCTTAGAAATGATGCAGAGGCACGGGGTGTGAGGCGCTGCTGCTGCTGCTGCTGCTGTGAACGACGACAACTGTCTGCTCAAATCACACAGGCAGCGCCGTTTGTTGTGTACACTGTTTAATACACAGCAGACAACAGTTTTATTTTTATTTCAGCTAGATTTCGTCCTAGTTTTTCTCTGCCTTGGGCAATATTAGTGATTGTGTGTGTGTGTGTGTGTGTGTGTGTGTGTGTGTGTGTGTGTGTGTGTGTGTGTGTGTGTGTGCGTGCGTGCGTGCGTGCGTGCGTGTGTGTGTTTCTGTCTGCCTGTGAGTGTGTGTGGTGTTGGTACCAGTGATGCAAAGAGGGCCTCCTCCTCCTCCTCCTCCTCCTCCTTCACTGTGCCCTCTGGCCCTGGGTGCTCATTTGGTTGCTCATCTTGGTGCTGTAAACAAGTTTACGGTGTAGAGAGGTAATTACGTACAGACATTCTACATTAGGCCTAATGGCTGTGGGCCATGACTAATTCACCAAGCCGCAGAGGGGTTTGCCCTGCTCAGTTGTCACACAGGCTGTAGGTACTCCGGTGCCAGAGTGTGGATGGTTTACTGGTGTTACTGTGCTGGAACCAAATGAACTCCAACATCCTGCTCCATGGACTGTTTTTATTTACAGCCTCAAACTTTTTTTTTTAGTTTTTTCCAAAATGAATAAATCGGGGGTTTTTTTCCACTGGCACCATCGGCCCACGTCAAGTCAAACCGAGCCAGATTTGCATTTCTATTACTAGTTGTACATACTCAGGGCATACTCAGGATGGATCCCCCCGGAGTAGGGCCAAAGTGCACTCACCCCGCCTCCAAGCGGGCTGCGGTGACACCTTCAGCGCTTTTCGAACGAGGTGATTCAGGCGCCAACGCTTTGCTGGTCTAGAACAAAGAACCGCTTACGTCAGGGACTGAGGACCAGCTAGAACTGCATGTGACTGCCATCGTGTCCTAACTGAGAATGAATTTAAACAATTTTCACTAATTGAAGCAACAGCGGTCCGAGGACCAGTCATGTTGGGATGCCAGTGTAGGCTTGCAAAGCCAGGAGCAGCACCTGTAAAGAGCTGATCAATGTTCCTAGCAATGCAGGGAAATTGGATACGTATAAATTGACTGAATGATGTGAGTCTACAGCGGCTCCCATTCCTGTGGCGAAGCATACAGGTTGTTGAAAGGTTCACAGATTGAATTAACTTCGAGTCAGCACCAGCACCAGCCCGTTGCGGCCTGCTTCTCTCCCTCGACTAGGGAGCGCTGTCAGAGTCAACTTATGTCTGTGCAGAAAAAACCTCAGAAAAAGGAAAAAGGTCTCTGAGTGTTCAGCTCTCAGTAAATTTGTAGCTCCTTACTGAATCTCTGTGGTTTTAAGTTTCTCTCCAGCGTCCCTGTTCGCACTTTCAGATATCTGGTATATTTTTCTGTTTCATCGTGTTCACTTTCAGCTGTTTCAGGAGTCGTGTTAGGCTGCTGCTGGTGGAAGCCCTCCATTTGCTGATTTTGCTGCATCGTAAGTTTTGAAAATAACTAAATAATGGAGGATTTTCATTGTGAAGAACTTACATATAAATTAAATAAAGATTAAAAGAAATATGTTTGTCACCCGATTAGTGGGGATTTTCCTAGCAGCCGTTCTTCGGTAGTACTGCGGGGAGAAGGAGCGTTTACAGACACTCAAGAATACTCAAGATAAATACGTCATCAGTTAAAGACACACACTGAAGCAGGTAGACCTGCTCTAATGGAAATGTATTCCGCACTGCACAAGGCTGACGTGCTGATTCAAACTGATTCAAGCCAAGCCAGCACATGTGTATAGAAAAACAACTTATATCACATAGTAAGCGAGACAGAAACCGGCTGCAATGTAATCCCTCAAGGCATTTATACGCGGTTGAAGCACATCCACTTAAAGACATAATACGTACCATTTGTGCATTAAAAGTGTTCAAACCCAGAGAGATCCATCATTGTATTCAAGGTAACTCTCACTAAAGAGTCAGAGATTGAGGAAAGTGAACGTGACTGAAAGTAGATAGACTTTCATCAGCAGCGGTGGCTGCCTAACAATGAAGACAGCAAGTCCCATGATCGATGTTGCTTGCATCTTTTGTTTACACAGCAGCACAGCAGCAAAAATTACACACTGCACATTTAGAGTGCTTCCTTTTGCCACTTTTAGGCTCAGATTGTCATCCTAAGTGTACGATAACGTTACAGAATGGATGACTAAAGAGACAGAGCTCAGGACATGGAGCCATTGACTAGAGGACAATGGCTCCATGTCCTGAGCTCTGTCTCCTGCAGCCACAGGGTTGAAGTGTCCTTAGGCAAGATACTGAACCCCAATTTACTCTTCCATCAGTGTGTATGAATGGTTATTGTTCCTGAGTAGTTGGAAGCTTGAAGTGTATGAATGCTGACTTGTGTTGTGAAGCATTTCAAGTGGTTGATGAGACTAAAAGAGCGCAATTTAACGCTGTAATATGTCAATTTTCCCCCTATATTTGTTTGATATGAGAGTGTTGTAAGAGCTCATAGTTCCCGTCTCTGCTTTACAAATGTCACTGACTAGCTGGACTACATTACTGTTCTGTAATGAGCTGTCATGGTTGACGATGGCCGACTTTACTCTGCTAAAATCCACAATCACGGTTTTTCTTCAACTAATCGGAGAACTTGAGAACGCTGAGAAGTTAAAGAAACACAAAACGCACACCCAAACATGAAATAAACAGAAGTGTTAACGTCAAAAATAAATATTCACCAATATATTGTTATTGGATTTTTAGACTCTCAGTCAGACATAGATTACAGTATCAGACTCTAATTAACATCTTTAAATAGCAGATAGTGGAGACTTTAAAGAGCCAGAGTCAATAGTGCACTACTGTAAAACCAACCCAATATCTGTCAGCAGCTCCGAACTTTATTAACAGCTCTGTAAAAGTGTGTACTTTACTCCTTTTCTGGTTTAATCTGTGAGTTTTATTGGGCCTTTTATCACCATATTCTACATTCCATTACAATAAACTGCAATTAACTTTAGTCACAAGCAGCATTGTTTTTCTGCAAACACAATCATCAGCACTCGGGGGTCCGATTTATAAAAATGCTCAGCAGCGTGTCGAGATGTTTATTAAGTTTGGACAAATGAAAATTTAGATTTTTCCATCTGACACACATAGACAATGAGAATTAATCAAAAATGAAAAAAAAAGAACACGACATCGGAAATGTTTCTTACGCAGGGAGCTTTGGGGCGGATTTTTCTGGATTAACAACCACTGGTACTTTTCATGAATATGATTAAAGCTGTCATATGTGTTTATTTTGCCTTTTGCACTGATTATAGTCTTCAACTTGAAAATATTGCCAAGTGCTCGGCTCTGTTGGGGATGATTTCACGCGGCATCAACTTTTTAAAAAGCTGCCTTTAACAGAGGAATCATCGGCGGGGCAACAGCTGCTAAATATGAACATACCTGCGAGGTGATTAGTTATTCTCTTTACAGTGTGATAAAAGGGCTTTCCTCTAAATCACTATCCAGCTGCTGTTGCTCTCACATGTCACACTTCAGCGTTGAATCCTGCTGTAAAACTGGATCAGATCCACATCCACTTTGGACCGAAGCCAAAGTCACAACCCTGTCAGCAGTCGTAGAGTTAGCAGTTCGGTGGCAATCGATAACATATTTCCACACACACTGTGCACACACACACACACACCTGGTCTCCTTTCCGCTGACAGGAGAGTCACCAGAACTTCCCCTTCAGACATTTCTAATCAGCACTTGGCTGTGCAGTTAGCGTATGTAAGTGCATTAGCATAGCGTCCGCCACCATCCAGACACTCTGCAAAGCTGTTTGATAATTGAAGTCTGTGTGAAGTGTGTGTGATGCCGCGGTGCTCTGTGTGTATGTGTGTGTCTGTGTGTGCCTGTGTGTGCGTGTGTGTGCGTGTGTGTGCGTGTGTGTGCGCGTGCCTGACAGATGGTGGGGAGAGGACACGAGTCTCTGCTGAGCGATACTGGGAGCTACAGAGCAGAGGAAAGCACAGCAGAGCAGGCGGGGGACTAGTTACATTTGTGTTGTTTTCACTGCCTCTTAAAAAGCCTCTTTTATCGCAGCGGTTGTGGACACTTTAGCTTTTATTACAGCATTTTATCGCCTGAAGATGCATAGTCAAGTTATTCTCTATGTTTTATGGAAGCTCTTGAATCTAAATAATACAGTATTAACACTGAAACCAGCGTTTTATCTACGTTATTGAGTCATACATTTGCAAATTGTGACGCTTATAGGCAAAAAAAAAGGAGGGAATGAAGAGTAGAAAACTCATTCCTGGGCCTGTTTAGTTGCTAAGTGATGTTGTTCTCTTATTTGGATGGATAAAAGGCCACAAGCAAATAACTCACATCATGTGCAGTAAGAAAAATACAAATATATGTATGTGTTTTTGTGTTTTTTACAGATTTAGTCGCCTTGTCATCTGTGTAAAATAGTTTTCTACCGCCATTTATACTAGTCATGGTGCGTACACACATTCTACTCACATAATATACATAAAAGTGTCATATTTTAACATTGTACCTTAATTAATCAAATATTAAAGCATGATTTGCACATGAAAATACGGTTAAAGTTAATGGAAGTTTTAGCAGTTAAGAAAATAGAAAATTCAGAATTTAATTGGGCGATATTGCATGACTGTCAGTGAATACATTGGATAGAGAGTCAGATGAAAAGTATCAATAAAGGAAAGAGTGAGAAAACTATTGACAAAAATTGGAAAACTGCAGCGCTGGCCAATGCAGCTTTATACAATACACAATATATACTGTATATATATATCTCGATATCTTGTTGAAAAGCAGGTCATTAATGTCACGACTGAAAAATCAAATATCACAATATTTTTAACCAGATACCTCAATATTAATATATTGTGGGGATGACCACATGGTAAGTCTAAGTGTTATATTTGAGTCAACTGGACTGGTTTCTGGAAGAAAAAGAAACTGAAACAAGTCCAGTCGTCTACGATATAACACTTAGACTTGACACTTGACTTTACCCACTGATGAATACTTATCAAAAATCTCATTGATCTCAATTCTATTACTTTACTCTAATGCAGCCTTTAAAACCAGGAAAAGACAACAGTTCTGTCATATCACCGTATAACGATATCCAAAATGTAAGACACTCTTATATCACGATAACACTGTGTCACTCCCAACATGTCAAATTTTGCAGGTTGGTCGGCGGCCTTATGCATCAAACTATGACGGCGTACAGCATCAAACTCAGAAGCACAGGACCACTGACCGGCCTGCTGCATTTGATGCATGGGGAGTTAAAAATGGGTTGAGGATGATATATTTCTAGAGGATCCCTAACTTCAGCTCATCAGTGGAGCTCATAGTGTGATCACATTGTGACATGAGTGTGGAAAAATCAGCTTTTGGTCGCAGCTTTCTTGCATTTACACTAACAATCAATAGTCTCATTTCATGCAGAAAATCATTACCAAGGAGGCAACGACGCCAATTTCACAACCGGTGGTCCTCAGTGTTTTGCATTATAGATTTTCTCCTCACGTTCCTTCTTCTCACATTTGTCAGCAGTGGAGGATATTTCTACACTCAGTCATGTTTTATTCAACTTGGACGACCGAGACAATAACTTTACCCATGAGAAATCTAAACACACAACAGTTGCCTTCTTGTAAAAGTGTGGGATCAAGCTTAAAGTATTGCAAACTGAAACCGAGTTTAAGCACACGAGGGTGGGATTTCCCTTCACCTCTACATATGCTAATGATACTACGACACACCGTCACACACGCTGTGACCGTAGTACTCCTGATGGTGGGTGACGGATGTCAGAGCTGCAGATGTGACGGGTTCTGCGCGACCTTTTTTAAAACCCCCGGTTCGCCATACATCTGCAACTGTGACCTCATTTAATCTTCCGAGTTGTACACATCCTCTCCAGCCGAGCCTGCCTCGGAGCCATCGGGATCAAAGAGAGATTGGTAGTAGTGAGTCAGTCATCCTTTATTCAGCTCTGGAAATATGTGGAGCGCAGAGAGAGAGAGAGAGAGAGAGAGAGAGAGAGAGATGAGTGGAGGTAGTCTTGCTTTAACTCATCTCTCTGCCTCGGTGCTTTTCATACCTTTCATCTCGTACCTCTTTTTACCTGTCTTTTTCCTCTCCACCACTTCCTCCCCGCCATCCTGGCCCCCAGTGTGTGTCTCACACCTTGTTGCCAGGGTTTTTCCTCTCTGCTACACTCCCACCTTTTTTTATTTTGGCTTTCTGGCCTCCTGCCTTTATTACCCCCCCCCCCCTGTTTTATCTATCCTGTCTCTTCACTTTCCTGCCAAAAAACTCTCCCTGCATCTCCAAGGTGTGCGTGTCATTCATCTCCAGTTATCGGTTCGTTCGTTCACCCGTCTACCAGTCTGCCTGTCTGTCTGTCTGTCTGCCTGTCTGTATCACGTTGTCACCTTCATCCATTAACATTATTTTTGTCCTCTCTGGCGCGCTAAAATATTGTTGTCATCCGTATCCAACATTGACAATTTTTAGGATGTTTTCGCAAACATTCCTGTCCACACTAAAATGCCAAATCAATAGAAAAAATGTCTGCATTTGTTCATTTTTCTAAATTTTATGCAAATGTAAAAGATTGCATTAAACACGTGGACAGGTGTCAGCAGGGCGATGAGGTCATATTTCTGGAGGATTTTACATTTCACCAAAAAATTGGGACACTGTGTGAAATAAATCCTTTCTGGTAGACACTCAATCAAAAACAGTCCAAAAAGACGATATATTTAATGTTTTACTGTAAACTTAATTGATGTTTCTAAATACAAAAGACTGTGAAAGTTGTGAAATGCTCCAAAAACACCTGTTTTCTAACATTCTACAGGTAATCAGCTGCATAGATAACAGGCGACAGTATCATGATTGTGCATAAAAAGGGCATCCTCAAAAGGCTCAGTGATGAAAATGGGGCGACGTGATGAAATACAGCTCAGGGACGCTTCTTGGAGCTGTTTTCAGTACACGCAGTTGATTTGTGAAGGCTTGAATTCTGTCTTTATTTACATTTTACACAGCGAGCGAGCCAACTGATTTGGAATCGGGTTGTACAATACCTTTCACATTTAACATGCAGACTTTCTTAAGGTTGAACAAAATGTGTCTCTTATGTGGATAGAAAACTACATTCATTTATTGTACCCCCCAGCAGAATTACACATCTGGCACCAGACCAGTAGATAAATGGTGTTCTTTAAAATACTCCATTACTAATCCATGCTACTGCCCTGGGCTTTGGACAGACACAGCACATCTACTCTGTCGAGTCTCAGCTGGTTAAAATCTCCCTTTTCTTCTGTCTTTTCATACTTCTCATCATCACCGTTCTTGTTTTCTTTTTTGTTTTTCCTTTTACATAAGAAATATACATAATAGATCAGTAAAAAGAAACAAAACTACATAGAGTATGCAGTGATTGGAAAGTAAAAAAACTTAACTTAAGAGAGAAATGTGCTGAAAGAGTCAATATCTCAATATTTATATACACCTTTTATATACACCACATTTTGAACTTCCACCAAGAACATCTGCGTCTCTCCCCCAGTGATTAAAGGAAACCTACACCCTTGAGGTGGTAAAAACAAGTGGTTTGATCACAGCTCATTAATGCTGCCAGTTCAGCAGATGGACAGTTTTACCTGAACACTTCAAATAAACATTTTATGGTTGTAAGGACAAAATGGACATAAATATAACTTAATGTGAACACCATATGGCTTCATTCCTACTTTAGTGGCAGACCAAAATGAAAAATTAATATTTCCCTGTTTCTGAAGTTCTCAGTTTTCAGCTGTGAAGAAACACTGTCTGAGTGTCGAGGACGAGCAACAACAGAGAGAAAAAATATTAACTTCTAGGTGTAGCTTTATTCTCCTGCTGTCAAAGCAGAGAAAGGTCAGTGTGATCGTGACTGTACTGTGGTTTTTTTCTGTTCTGGGTTTGAATCAGGTGTGATTTGGTTTCCATCATCAGCGATAAAGCATTCGAGACACTTTCAGTCCGACTCTCACATGCAGAGGAGAGAGAAGAATGAGGTGCAGTGTTGAGGTAAATGGAGAGCAGCTTTCGGAGCCATTGAGAATTTCCGACAGCAAAAATCCAATTCCGCCAAAATGACTGGCAGTAAAAAAAGGCATGGAGTCGGAGTTTGAAATGGAGCAGAGGGAAGTAGAATGAGAAGTAAATGGATTCAGAGGGGGGGAATCATGAATGGAAGTCAAACAGAGGGAGATGCAATTTTCATACGACATGTGCGGAGACATCTACATGCGGCGAACGTGAGATTTTCGGGAGTTTATATGCGTTGATATACCCTCCGTGTGTGTGTGGGGGGGGGGGGGGGGGGGGGGCAGCAGCAGCGGCTCTGGTGTTCTGACTCTGAAGATTCCTGTTTGAAATAAGCTGCCAGCTGCTACACTGACTCACACACACACACACACACACACACACACACACACACACACAGCTTCTTACTAAGTGGATCATCAAAGAATCAAAGGCAGCCGATGTTTGAATTAGCCCTCTGTTCTTGCAGCCTGTGCCTCCTTTGTAGCGTACCTGATAATAGATAGAGTGTCACACACTATTTGGAAGAGAGCGGCTGTGATAAGTTACACTGTTGATGTGAATCAGTCTGTGTTGCATATTTCTCTATCTATCTCTTTTTTTTCGGCGAGAAGAGGGGGGGGCTTCTCCTGTTGTGGGGAGAAGAAGAGAGAGTGAGGAGAGAGGAGTGAGAGATAGAGATGGCTCTGGAAAGGGAAGGGAAGATTAAAAGAACTGAGGCAAACCGGAGGATGAAAGAAAGATGGGAGGGGGAGGAAAAAGGTGGAGGGAAGTGTGTGTGTGTGTGTGTGTGTGTGTGTGTGTGTGTTGGGGGGGGGGGGCCGCTGCGGTAAAAAAAACAAGGTGTGTGTGTGCACGGGTGTGAGCGAGCATTTTGTACGAAAAGGTGTGCTGTGTCATAATGTAGCAGAGCGCTAAGCCACTGAGTGCCACTGTGTGACACACACACACACACACACACACAGAGAGAGAGAGCTCAAGGGAAGATTGAGGTGAAAGAGCGTTGTGTCTGTTTCCGACTCACTACATCATGTGTATTAACCTTGCTCCTGTTTTTTTTTTCCTGTCCCACCTCCTGCTCCCGTTTTTCATCTCACTTTTCCATCATTTGTCATAAAACAACTCTCTTCCCGCCTCTTAATTTCTCTCCTAACCTCATTTATTCTTTGCTTTCTAACCATTTCTCCCACCACCCTCCTTTTACCCACCCCTCTCACTCCCCTTCTGCTTCCCGGGACCCAGAGAAAGGTAATTGCTCTTTCGTGGTGTGCTCGAGTTTGATCTGCCTTCTCCATTGTTTTCAGTAATCGTTGTATCAAGACTACCACCTCCCCTCCTCCTCCTCCTCGTTCCCCTCCTCCTCCTTGCGCAATCACAGATATGTCACTTCAGGCATCAAATCAGTGGCTTTGCTTTTGCCCAGAGTTTGCCGTTGCTCTTCACAGGAGTGCTGCAGCAACTAAAGGTCTAAATCACGGGTGTTAAATCATCAGCGAGCTGCACTGGCCACAGGCTATTTCCTGTTAAGAGTTGCATGCTGTTTTATAGCGATTTGATCCCCCGGAGAGGCGACAGAAGTCATAAAAGAGCCATTTGTAGTATGCAAGGCAAGGCCACTCATGCTGCTTTGGTGACACACTGCTCAAATGTCCCTGAACAAAGTGCAACTGGACGCATACACCTACCACATGCACACACACACACACACACACACACACACACTTTTCCTTTCTGGCCACAGGCGGGGCGAACATTATCGACCCGAAGTGTGTGGGCACACAATTAAGCAGAGGAGACGGGCCGGATAATGGACTCATAAACACAAAGAGCCCGCTGTGATAAATGCCGGCTGTGTTTGCCATATTTCTATTTGGGTCTATGGTTATTTGGGCGTGTGCACTGTACTGTATGTGTGTGTGTGTGTGTGTGTGTGTGTGTGTGTGTGTGTGTGTGTGTGTGCGTGCGGCACGCATGAAGCTGCTCAGCTGCATCTGGTGACTCTGCCATCCAGTTGGCCTCTCTGCACGTCCCCGCTCCCCTCTCTCACTCCGCCTCATCTGTTTACTCAATCACTGGAAACACATCCGCTTACCTTTTGCTTTGTCGCACCTGTTAATGAGGAAGAAACGTGTCTACCTTTCATCTTGTGTGTGTGCCACCACCCACTCTCTGCAGAAAAAAGTTCGCTTCTCGGTAGATCTTCCTCTCCCTGTCTCACCCTCACGCTTGTCATTTTCCACTGTGAAGCGTTGGCACATTGTTTCCTCGGGCACTGGGACACACATCTGCCTCGCTCTACGCTTGTGTGAACCTGTGTGTGTGTGTGTTTGTGTGTGTGTGTCATCATAGCCAAATCTGGCAACTGCCATTTTTAGTAAAGGAATGAGGCTTACAGAGGAACCTGTTGTCATGTCACATGTTAAAGGGGCTTTAAGTAATCTACTCTGCAAATAAACCTTAACTGCTGCACCAGGACTTGCAGCAGTAAGCTCATGGCAGCCGCCTGGTTATAAAATAACAAATAAAACATTTTCACAATGAGCGAATGAACTAATTAGAGCAGGGCAAAATGTCATGATGCAAAACGGGGTAATAAAAAAATGTTGCGTTGCTTTTTAAACTTCGGCATGAAATTTCGTGAAACTCGCCGCGCTCACTCGTTATTCCAGTCCCAAATGCCTGACGATGCACAACGGTTGCAGCAGCGGTAGGGTTTGAAAGTGTTTCTTTCAGAAGAGAAGACAGGTCCAAGGACAGACGGTTTTTTTGATGTTTGCAGTGATTCACCTCCTAACAACACATACAGAATGAAGGAAAAGATGTAAAAACCCACTCCAACACAACAGCTCCTGATAAAGGGGGATGAGAATAACTCAGAATAAAATCACTGAAAATGAAAAGTAATCGATAACAAACTGAAGGAAAACATGCTGAAGGGAGTGTAAAAATACAAATTGGCAATCATATCCGCATATTAGGTTTAGGCCTTTTGGGAAGAGTTGTTTAATCTTAATGTGCCACAGTGTCCGAAAGTGGGTTCTCGGAGGAGTGATACCAGGAGAATCTGAGAGGGAAACTGTAACCTATTTCTTGAGCTAGTAGCAGATAATCAGTGCATTAAAGTTAAGTAGATAAAACCAGACTCCCACATACAATATATGGAATGAAGAAGTGTTATGAGACGGAACAAATGTCCCTTAGTTATAACGTAAATTAACAAAAAGATGAGATTCTGTAATGGGATCATTAATGCAATGAGGTTATTTATCATAACATATCTTAAACCTGAATAACACACAGTTATCTTTTTCTTCTTACAATATTTTTTTCGTTCCTGAAACATATAAGCGCAAAATCTGAAGGGCAAGAAGAAAGTGTTTGTTCAACCAAGTAAAACCTTCGACTGCTGTAATACCATGAAACTTTTATATTTCTGATATGGTTCACACCGCGCAAATCTCAGACTGCTGTAACCCTTAGGTCGAGTCAAGTCAGTTTTATTCATAAAGTGCCAATAAGAGCATTAAATTAGAGCATGTTTAGACCATACTCTTTAATTTACCCTACGTTCCTTAATGAGCAAACACTCGTGACAGTAGCAAGAAAAACATACCTGGTATGGTCACATTTTTGATTGCAAAGGCTGAAACTTGCACTGAAGTCACTGAAATTCAAATAGAAAACAAGTATACATGCTGGATAAATGTTGAATAATCTATATAATGAGACAACAGGTTGTTACCTACAGCCCTTTTAACAAGGCAACATGTTTGGTCCATCTGCTGTGGCGGTGCAACGAGGTATATCGTGTTTGTTTTCCCACCTGCATTAGCGATTCACGTGTGGCTAATTGTTCTGCGCCTTCCCTCCGTGTTTCAGGGACTTTGCCTACGTGGCGAGAGACAAGAACACGCGCGTGCTGAAGTGCCACGTGTTCCGATGTGATACTCCTGCCGCAGCCATCGCCACAAGTCTCCACGAAATCTGCTCCAAGGTGGGTGTCATTATTGCTGCCGCCTCCTCATGAATGAGCTTATCTGCTGCTCTGAAACTAGCTATCAAGCTTTAATTAGGGTGACTACTGAAGAGAGAACAAAAATCTTTTTTTCTGCTGATGCAGTTATCCAGAGCCACGTTTTAAGGTTGTAACTTTAGATGCTACTCCTACATGGATGTTTTATAAAAGAAACCAAAGGACAGGAGTGGGAAACGAGATTTCTGTTATCTTTTCTTTAGAGGAGTAAGAGCCTGGAGAGTTTTTCGGTGTATGTGCATATATGTGCGTGTGAGTGTGAAAGCTCGTGGTAATAGTGTCTTAACCCTTTCAAGGATGGGGAATCACGGATCCTTAAGGATGCAAAGCTGCAGCATCAATTGAATACAAACTTTGCTCCCTCACACACATACACACTAATCAGTAATCCCCTCCTCTCCCATTGCGGTCATTCTATTTGCTGCCGTCTATCTCCTGAAAACAGAGATGGCAGTTGTAAAGAGATTTAAACTCACTGGTTTCACTTTTTGTTCCGTGTCAGAATCAGTTTGGCAGCCAGTAAAGTCTAACTTTAAAACGGGCTACGGCGAATTTAATGTGTTATATAGTTCTTTTGACAGCTTCTTCTATTGGGTCAAATGGCCAGAGAGCAAACAATTTTAACTCAAACAAAAAAACACTGTGAAACTTTACGTTAGGTAGTTACTAAGGAACAAGTGAGAAATTAATCAGGAACGACCTGATAATTATTAAATCTTTTGTAATTGATCCTTGAATAACTGTTGCTTGAGGACTACATTAGTGGAGAACAGACTGGGAGAAGACTAAGCATCAGTAGTGCGACAGAATATGACCTGGATGTGAATATAAATCAGTGTGTATGTATGTTATTAAAGAGCTGAAACAGTGTAAACTCAGTAGCTCACTGTCATAATCATCATGTACAGAGGGACGACTTAGTATTGACTCGCTTTATGTGAGAGGTTCACAAAAAGAGTAACTAATGTTTAAGTAATTCATATTTAATAACCTCCTACTGGTTTTGTATGCACTGAGCACCGTAACACCAGAAACAATTTGACACCAATCTGTCAGTGGTTGTTGCTCTTCCACAAAAGCAAGTGTCTGAGATGTCTCGCTTCATACATGAACTTGCGAGTATTCAAAACAAACGAATTTGCTGATCCTCAGAAAACAGATTCCCCCGGCGGTGTCCGATGAAGCTCTGGGATCAAAGGTAGGTGTGTGTCAGATCTTCATCACTAGAAGTAGCAGTTCTTGAGACTCCATCGTGTAGATGAAGCCCTGTCACAACACACAGCACACAGCTCTGGTGATGTCTCTGTTGCTGGAACAGTATCAGAATCTATGTCTAGTAGCTAAAATTCAAAGCAGTGCGTGTCTCTCCTTTATATGAATAAGTGGCAGCTGAAGCCCTTTGACCTCCTGACTCTTTGTCAGCTTCCCTGAAGGTGACAGATTCTTCTCAGTCATGTAAAGCAGTCATAAATGTAAAGCAGCATCTGCACAAGAGCTGGTCTGGTGAGTCATTGTGACAAACCCTAGGGCTTAGGAGTGACTCGTCTTAGCTTTAAGTTGAAGTCGCCCTTCTAGTAGACTCAGAAATGCCGTCATGAAGGGCATTTACTGTCTTTGGATTGCATCATCCAGATTTCCTTCCGCGTCCCTCGATGAAAATGGCTCGACACCAGTTGTTGTATTGTATTCACCTGGCGACTCACCTGCACTCTGGACTGATGCAGCTCTGTTCCCTGCTGAAATATTGCCAGGTGTTCTTCACAACACTCAGCAGGTTGTCCCCCTGTCTGACCCAGCAGGTGTACACCAGTGATAAACGGAGTTTCAAGGGAAATGGTTGATGCCTATTTACAAGAACGCCATGACACATCTCAGTCCTCACAGATCAATAGCTTTAGATTTTGGGAGACAAAAGGCCACATCTGGAGCACAAACCTTCACTTCGGACGCTGGACAAACCAAAGTTGATTAAGTTTACACTGAAGGGCTGTCCTTGTTTATTGCAAATATAATACTCCCAGGTCTGAGGCCTCTTGGGAGATGCCGACACACCTCAGGGCTTCTGATGTGGAGAGCAGCTGTTGTGTGGCAGGGAACATTTGAACATTTTTCTCTCTCTGATCAGGTCCCAAAGGCTCCTATCCAGCATCTCAAAGGCGAGGCATGAAAGGTCTTGGAAATTGAAATTGCGACTTTTGACCCCCAAGAGTTTCCAGCATTTCCAATTCTGTTTGCTTCCAAGGATGTAATCCTCACTCTTTTTGCAAATCGTAAACTCCCTTTCAAACTAGTCAAAAAAAAAAACACTAACATCTGGTTGTTCTCTAATGAGAACGAGAGAGACTGAAGTAAAAGATGGCATAATAAGAGTAACCACTGTGATAATGTCAGTGGCTTCCGCATCACCATCCGAGCCATGTTGCCCCAAGTAAATCCAGCTGTCTGATCAGTACTGTGCACTGCGCATGTGCAGCTCCAGAAAACACGATGTGTCCTATTCAGAAGGTTATTGGTGAAGACTTTTTAAAACAAGTTCCACATTTCTGGTTCTGGATGTCGTTTGATTTACTATGGCTACATGTGTCCTTCTTATCATTCACAAGGTCAGTGAAAAAGTTGCTCTGCAGTAATACAACGGACATATTTTAAACCCCTTAGCCATCATTTCAAGCTTACCAGGTAGGATCTGCGTCGGACTGTACTCGCTCATGCTGTTTATATCAGCCGCCTGAGAAATTAACAAAACATCCTATCTCGCAATGTGAAAGAAAAAAATTGTCAATAGCACCAAAAGTTAATGGGGTCTATTCTGGGCCCGTCCTCCATTCAAGTATAGTGAAAAAACTCTTCAGTGGTTTTTGTGTCATTCAGCCCATCAACCAACAAACACATGAACGCCTTGGTGGTGGTAAATAATAGACTTAAGTCAGAAAATATCGAGAGACTGACTGTTTTTGTGGGATTTGTTGATTAACAGAACAGCACCTGAGCTCATTAGAATACTTTAGTGTGAAGTCTTTTCCAGCCTGCTGGCTTCCCTTCACTCACAGATAGGTTCCTAACACAAGTGTGAGAAGTGCGCCGGTCAGGGTCATTCATTAGAACACAATGGACGTTGACAATGAATGATTCCCTGCTAGCCAATGTGTACTGCAGTGTAACAGTAATAGACAACCCCCCCCCCCCCCCCCCACACACACACACACACACACACACACACACAGCCTTCTGTCCACAAAGAGAAACTGTGCTCTGTCCAGCAGTGACCTTGTAAAGGATGAATCTACCTAGAACGACGAATCTTCTCCCTTAGAGACATGTTGACCCATTTAGAGTGGAAGGTTTTTTCCGTTAATGTCTTCTTATCGCCTCCCCCAAACTGAGGGAGGACTATATATCTGTCTATATATATGTGTGTGTGTGTGTGTGTGTGTGTGTGTGTGTGTGTGTGTGTGTGAGAGAGAGAGAGAGAGAGAGAGAGAGAGTGTGACCATGGCTATTCACACCACCTATTTTAAACATAGTGGTAGCTTTCTCTTTACTGCAGCGGAGAAACTTGGTGACCCGAGTCTTGCAGCTGTGTGTGTGTGTGTGTGTGTGTGCGCCCCTACGTTTTTCTTGCATGTTCCCCTGTGAGCAGAGTTGCAGACTCACCGTACACTTTGATTAATGACACCTACAATTAATCAAGTATCTGTAGCAGCGTGGGTGCAGCAGCTCAGTGCAGAGGCCATGCAGAATATTCAAGACTCTTTACAGAGTGTGTACACTGCAGCATGAAGGAAAGAAGAAAAAAAAGAAAAGAGACAGCTTCTTTCGAGACTCAAACAATCAATCAATCATTTCAAAGACAAGTTTTTGAAGGATGAAACTGGTAATATGGTATATGGTATATTTTTCTTATTCTCAGCAGAAAAAAATTAAAGTAACAATGAATTCTTCTAGCAAGAACCTGTGCAGCCAACTCATCATACAGCTTATTCTTCTGTGCCGTAAAGCTCCATTGCTGTATATAAATGCACTATGAATACAAATACTACACCAAATCCACTGCAAACATAGTCCTCAGTACGTAACAAATCATAGGCAGTCGTCAAAGTGACCTGAAACAGCCACCTGAGCATAAGAAGCACTCACAGAACACAAATGACGATTCCTCTTTCTTCACCTCTTTCATTGCCATATACAGTATTCTATGTGCAAACAAATAAAAACAAACAAGGAGGTGAAATCAATGTTACCATCTTTATTCAACACTCCTTTCTTCTATTTTTTACCATCCACCTAACACAAAACAATTTTTTGTGCACGCATCAGGTTCACTGGTTGCAAAATGTATCAAAGACTGAATAGACAAGACTGAGTAAAGATGAGGTAGATTCGAGACAAGATGAAACGAAAATTTCAAAAAGTGGTCTTGAGACCGAGAACTATCTCGAGCACCACTGTAAACTGCCACCTTAATTATGAACATATAATTAGATTAATACCTCTCTAACAATCAAAACTGAACATTATTAAATTAGTACGCTTACTTAATATACAGTATTAAAGGTAGAACTTATGGCAGTGCTGTTGTATTGAATTAGATTACACCAACGTGAATGTTTGTGACCCTGAAGATTGATGTACAATTAAACATACTAGACATAATTCTCATTGGATTCATTTCCATTAAGTAAAATATAGAATATCACCAGCCTTTTCCTCCTAATTTGAGTTGTTAATGTGTTTCAAAAATTAAACATTTGATACAAATTTGTGAGATGATCTGAACCTAAATGACTCCTGCCGTGTTTTGCTCTTAACCGTAACTTACCTCGTCTCCTCGTCAACGAATTCTGGTTGCTTACCCCTTCTCTCCTTCTCATCACCCCTCTTGTCTTCTCCTTCTTTTTGCTCCTTTCTTCTCTTTCTTTCTGTGCCATTCCTCCTCCCTTCTTTCCATATTTCCTTCTCCTCGTCTAGATTATGGCTGAAAGGAAAAGTGCCAAGGCTGCAGCTGGCAGCTCCTCCCAGACCGGCTCCGATGTACCCCTACAAGGTACCCACACACACACACACACAACACACATCTTTTTTCTCTGAGTCTTGTTCTTTTGTAGTTCCCTCGTGAGAGAATTGGATTTGTCAGCCATGTGCTATCTCCCCTGCTGTGATTTCTTGTCTCTTATTACAGCGTTCCTCTTCTGAAACCGTGTATATGTTTTTTAAAAAATGACCTTATCGCCACAGGAGCTACTCTGAACATTTGTTAATGGAAAAGATAGCAGTGTTTGGTTCCATTACACACAGATATTGCTGACTGTGGAACAGCTCCGCGCTCCACAATCGCTGAGCTTTATCCTCCCAGCGCTAATTCTATTCACCGTTTCCCATTTCACTAAGTCCCACCGCTTGTTCCTCTCAGTCCCAAGTAATTATAGGAAGAAAGAGAAAAAGCACCAGCGCGATTCATCCTCCGCTGTAACTTCAGCTGGTGTGTGTATCTGCTGAGCGTGGGGGGAAAGGAGCTCAGGCATCAGAATATAAAAGAACTATATCGGCTCCTCACTTACAGAGGCACTCGACCTCATTAAAACCCAATTAGCGGTTCTTTGAGGCAAGGCCTGGTGCGCCACGGCATACATCCCAACCCCAGGATCAAAGAAGGTGTTGGTGAAACATCCCTCGCATCTTTTAAAGCCATTACTTGTTGAACTCGTGGTCTTTTAACTGAAAACCAGTTGGTATCCAGCGAGAGGAGATGCCCTTGAAGTAGACGGACCAATCCGTTATCACTCGAGGTGAAGCAGTTCCTGTTCTCGTCCGGATTACATCTCTTCGGGGTAGCTGGGAGTGTGCAATCCCGTGTTGGGACACATTTTAGGAGGAGATTAGCGCCAAATGATTTGGGATGAGCTCCATCACCAGGATAATGGCCCCCGCTGTCGTCATCAGATTTGGCCGGGAACTCGCGCATGAAAGGCTCTCGCTGTTCATCATTCATGTAGCTACTGTTTTCTGGGCTTTAGCAGTACATCATGACTGAGAGATATTACCGACTCAGAGTAACGCCGATGAGGTGAATCCAGGCAAAAGCCATTATCCCTGATTGATTCCCCTCCCTCAGTCCATACCGATCACAGGGAGATGAGTTCATGATGAATGGTTAATCTCCGGAATTCAGTAATTAAGATGTGAGTTGTGCAACATGGGCGAAACTCAAAGTGAAGAAGATGTCACATGTGGGCTGGCTTATCTCTATTCAAAGTTTAACTTATCACACCCCACCACCTTAATGGAGTCACGTGACGGTGTACTCCAGGACACTGTGACATCATCACAGGTGCAATGGAGCACAGTACTGACTACACCCAACCACACCCATGTGATGGATGCAGTCAGAGGTCACAAAAGGTTTGAAACTTTCAACCAGGAGAAGGCATCAAAACACTGCTGCTCTTCAGCCTGCTGTTGAGTCACGACGTTTGCACTGTGTAAATGATTCAGGCATCTTTTAAATGATTCAGATCTTTTTCTGTGCTTTCATCTCACAGTGACAGTGTGCCTTCGTGATAGTATAACAAAAGACATGAAGGGCTTGGAAAGTCTAAAAATGTTCAGATTGCAGAGCACAACACAGACTCAAGATTGGCGCAGTGTTGTCTTATTGCGGATATCACTTGGAGAGCAATATGTTAATATCATGAATGCATCAAACATTACAAAAATGTATTAGTTTTGAAGTGCACTGTTTGTTGTAAGGTGGGCAATAGGCGATTTTAGGGGGCACGAGGGGAGATGCCGTCCCCCTTGTTAGCAAAATGACCAAACTGCATCGCCTTTGTTAACCTGCCATTGCTCTCCATCCCGCTGAGATCACTAATAGGCAGACCACTGTCCGAGACTGGGCCCAGACTAACCTGTCCTGTAACTAAATTATTGAAAATTACATTTTAACAGAACATTCAAATTTAAACCATTGCAGCCTTTGTAGCCTTTGCAAGACGGTTGGTCCAGGAAACTCACAAACATGCATGCATTTTAAATCCCTCACGTGATGCTACTCAGCCAATCACATCTGTGTATTGTGCTAAGCATCGTGATGTGAGTTGGACAGACTCAAAACACAAAGTTGAGAGATGTGACAAGAGACAACATTCAGAGAAGTTAGTCAGTGAAAAGAAAACTCCAATCAAGAATGGACTCTTGGATGTTCATTCCTCCCACAGGCAGTTCAAAATTAGCATGACTCATGTCTGAATCTATAACAGATTATTAAAAGCAGCACTGAGAAGCAACACTACGAGACAAAGGACAGAGCACGTGCCGAGCAAACATAAATCCCAACCGAGGGCACAGGGAACCAAATAGTTCTTACTGCAGTGAGACGAAACGCAAGTAAGAAATGGCGAGGTGAAATTATAGCTAATGAACGGAACCAATTATATGGAGCCAGATTGCTTTCATTGACTTAACAATCGCAGCATTTACACGCTCTGATACAGTGGGTGGTGGAGTTGGTTCACAATCCGTCATTAAACACAGAGAAGAAGTGCAGCACACTGTCACGCTCAGGATGTGTGGAACCACTCAGTGTAGACTAGAGAGCCAAATGTGTTAAATACATGATGTTGACGTATTTTACAGTTTCAGCAGAAGATGAAATCATATTTAACCTAAGGACTGATAAATCATCAGTTTTTGCTTACTGCATCTGAGCCCTCTTGACCTCAGGTGTGCATAAACTACAGGTTAGGAACTTCTTTTGAAAAACACAAAAAATGTGAAATAATCAGTCATCTTATCCACGAGAAGCAGATAATTATCGGAATCGGCTGAAAACAAAAACCATACCGTGCATTCCTATTACCAGTGGTGACCAATGCAGCCCTGAGTTGTGTACGCAGTGGTGTCAGAGTGTTCAACTTTTCATTTACCTGCGTGGTACATTTTAATATCTGACCTGCCCGTATCCAAAACACTTAATCCAAAGTATTTGGGCATTTGTCGTTTTTATGAGTGAGTCGACAGTAGAGAGATGACAAGTAATTAGGGAAACAAATTGCCTGCAGGGTTCAGACCTTCCAATCCGCCCACTCCACCGTGCTTACTGAAGATGGAAACAGTATAATGAGTTGACATTTCGGTCTGATATCAGGCAAGGAGGCAACAGAACCGAGGGGTAATGCTGCACACAGTCGGCACCTTAAACTCTTACCTACAGTAGATGCACTCAGCTGTCGTTGGGTTCGCATATAAATGCCATTAGTAACAAATTGAACTGGATGTCTCATCTATCAATAATGACCATTTAAATTTCACAGTCTCCAATTTTTACTTTTTTTTTTTACTGCAATTGTCTACTCAGTTTTGAAATCCATGTTGACAAACAGTGCTGCAGATACTCAATAATTAATAACTCATGTCACCACTTTGAGTTGGATTCTGTTGAATATTTGTCAGTTTTGTCTTCCTGCACATTTAAGGGTCTTTCAACTGCGTGGTTAAACATCTCACCGCTTTTTAGCGTTTTGCATTCCGCCTTGTCAGGAATCATCCTAGGCTTGTGTAGCTTATTGCGCGGCGTGTTAATAGCGAGGACCTGAGGGTAGAACGATGTGAAAGTGTGCAGATGATTGAAATGCAGGTGAGACCGCGTCTTTGATCCTCCTCGTTTCTCTCTGCATGGCGATCTCCTCTGCCTGCAGGACAATGTGTAAACAGGCACAGCTGGGCTCCTCGTGCAGAAAAAAACTCTGAAATCCTGCACGCTCATGTGTGAATATATTTATCATGCCCTAATCATGTCAACAGCACTCTGAATTATTAAAATATTCACCAATGTTTGTTTATTTCTCTAGTTTAAGCCAATTATCATGTGTGGACTTCTCTTTTGGAACTTTGTGTTAGATGTTGTAGTGCGATATAAATTCCCTGTGGGTGATCCGTGCATGTGTTTTTATGTGTGTGTGTGTGTGTGTGTGTGTGTGTGTGTGTGTGTGTGCGTGCGTGCGTGCGTGCGTGCGTGCGTGCGTGTGTGTGTGTGTGTGTTTTCTCTCTGCAGAGTTTCCCATGCCAAAGACTGAGCTGGTGCAGAAGTTTCATGTTCTGTATCTGGGTATGACATCTGTGTCTCGCCCCATAGGTAAACCCATACGCACATAATCACACCTCCTGCATCCTGTAATAAACTCTGTCACACTGCTCAGTATCTCGTGTGATCTGTCAGCAGGTATGGACATCATAAATGGGGCCATAGATACCCTCCTGTCCTCCACTGGCAAAGAGGACTGGACTCCTGTCATACTGAGTATTGCCGACACCACTCTGGCTGTCATCAAAGAAAAGGCAAGGGACTTCCTGTTTGCGTCCTGGGGAGGCTGACATAAATAAAAGATGTGAACGTCGATTAGAGAAAGAATGATTTAATAGAGCAGAGTTTTAGAGTCTAAAGTGTGCGTCTCCTCTTGGCTGTCTGTGTAGGAAGAGGAAGAGGAGGTGCTGGTGGAGTGTCGCGTCCGCTTCCTGTCCTTCATGGGCGTCGGACGGGATATCCACTCATTCGCCTTCATCATGGACACAGGGAACCAGCATTTCCAGTGCCATGTGTTCTGGTGCGAGCCCAACGCAGGCAGTGTGTCTGAGGCTGTGCAGGCAGCATGTGTGGTACGAATATTTCATTATTTTGCCATCAGATGAGACCAGGGGCGCCGCCAGGGGGGGAAAGGTTAGGACGATTCCAAGGGCCCGGCACTGACAGGGGGCCCTTTGAGACATGGGCAACCTATACAAGGGCCCAACTAGATTTTTTTTCATGGGGCCCAAAATCCCTGGCGGCGCCCCTGGATGAGACTATTGGTCATTATTTCTAAATATGGTATTATATTTATAGGAATATCAAAATATACAACAACATTTTAGGAAAAAATGCTTTTTGCTTTCTTGTAATTAGATAGACAAGAAGGTTGATACTGCTACCGCTGGTTAGCCTAGCTTAGCATAGAGGCTGTAAGCGTAAATAGCTGGTTTGGTTGTTAAATCTAGACGGAAACTGAAATGTAGAATGACACAATGACTGTTAGCATGCACTCAGTTTATTCCCTTTTCCAAAAAAAGACAATAGTCCTACTAAACTGTTTACATAGCTAATGAAAACTAACATTCCAATAATATTCCTGTCAACATGCAGCGTGCATATTCTAATTAACGCTCAAAAGACCTAGACAGGCAGTGGGTAAAAGCAAAGGTCGTACCCAAGTGACTTTGTTGTTCATGTTCAGTGTATAATATATTTCACTTATTAAATTCACTTTTGCCTCAGTATCCTCTGTTAAGTTTTTTTAACATTTCTTGTTACTCCCTGAACTTTATCAGAAACATCTGCATAAATCAAATATAGGATTAAACCTGTTTTTCACTCAAATGCCTTGGACAATATTATAATAGTCAAGACATCCAAGTACATCTTAAAAACAAACAGAACATTTTGACTAGCGTTTCTTTTGTTGTTGTTGTTCCTTTAAATTCATCCATTTTCAGACAAACCAAATGTAAAATTGGGGCTGAAACTTTAAGGTTCTCCTGAATCAAATGATGTATGTTGACCCAAAACCCAGGTGACAACAACCCATCTAACCTTGTGCTCTTCCTCCTCAGCTGCGGTATCAAAAGTGTCTGGTGGCACGGCCGCCCTCCCAACGCGCCGGCTCCTCCTCCTCCGCGCCCTCTCCGGACTCGGTGACCCGCCGGGTGACCACCAGCGTGAAGCGCGGTGTCCAGTCTCTCATAGACACTCTGAAAACCAAGAAACAGCCGTCAGAACTCCCTCAGCAATGACCGTCACCGGTGACCACAGCACCCCACTCCCTCCCCTCCCACCCCCAGCTGACGCCTGGACGCCACTCACACACTACCGCCACAACAACACGTAATCCGTACCAGCCATGGTAACCAATGATGTACATATATTTTAACAAACACCACCGCAGTTGAAGAGGAGCGATCATCCAGTATGTCTGATGATTAAAAAAAACAAATAAAAATAACAAGAAGACTTATCTATTTCATGAGGAGGAATGTGTCACTGGTTGAACTTTGACCTTTTAACGCCGCTGAGTCCAAGCAGCTTCACTGGCCCCTCAGTGTCTGTGATTTCTGGGCTAGATGGATTACTCGATCAAGCGCTCTACAGACAGGATGCAGGATAACCCAGAGGAGAAAGACTCTGTTAACGGACTCAGTTTTCTTTCGTGCTCAGTCTCCTTCTGTAAAAACATCCATCAGCACAGTCAGAGCTCCAGGACTGGACACCAAGCTTACAGGAGCCATCAGAGACAGAGAAAGGTGTCGACTTGCTGTCATGGGATTCGACAGGTGAATACCGAAAGCCACCAAGACCAGATAGACAAGACCTGTCAACACCCCACTCCACTATTAAAAAAGGCATAGAAATGTTTCGATTCCTTCGACATGCGACAGACTTGAAGCAGACGGATGTCCTTTGAGGATGAATGAAGTGATTGTAATAATGAAGTGTATGTAAATGATTGTACGTAGGAAGAGAGAATTTAGGGCAAAAGGCTTGTAGATATGACAGAGAAGACGACGGAGAAAGAGACAGACGTGGGTTTTGATTTTGCATGTTTTCTTGATGGGATAAAGTTTTCTGTTGACGAGGTAAGAAGAGTGTTGAACACATGAGAAATAGATGCTCTCAGCACAAGTTATCTCCACTTGACCATGACTGGATTTACACAGGCAAAAAAAAACAAACAAAAGAAATCTAACCTATACATGAAAGGTTACTCTCAGCCCCATTTACTGAAATAACATTAAAGATTGTTAGTTTTTACTTTCCATTCCCTGATGAATGAGATCAGCAAAAAGAAAGCTATCAGTTTTTAAATGTGCGTATCTTAAATTAGTTGAGATTGTAATTTTTTTTTTTTGCATACACTATAAAAAAGCTGAGCATAAGAAGCTCGGGAATGTTACATTTCTTACGTTCAAACTTTACAATTTCCTCAGGAATCTTTATGCATACACCCGAAAAAGGGGAAAGATCAAGTCTGTGCCAGACAGTAAGAGTTAACTATATTTTCTCTTCCTCAGTAAATCCAGCCAGTCTACTCCCACTCACACACACACATACACACATACACACACATAGGCACATACAGCAGTAAAAAAAAAAAAAAGAAAAAAAGAAAGTCTGCTGTCACTGCTATCAAAAACCTTCACACTGCTCCTATGGCTCGGGGCCACCACATGCACTCGACATGAACTCTGTGAATGAATGCAGTCCGATCTAAAGGAAAATGACACACAGGCAAAACGAAACAAACGACAGAGATACTGTAAATCATTTCAGTTCTGTTCTTCACTCATCTCTACACCATGTAAATGTAATCTGTTGTGACAATAAATGCATTAGCAAAAGAAAAATAAGTATTAGCTTCTTGAATATGTCCTTTATTATTTCAGGTCAGTGGAAAGCCCATGTACTCTTACAGCTATTCATCATGCAGTCACATTGAAATGACATTGGCCCTATAAATATACACAGCTTGATTAGAGTCTGACTCTGGCAAAGTTGTTCTTTATGGCACACAAAGAGGCTGTTATAATAACATAGCAATAATGACAAGTAATAATGGCTCTATAACCATTTAAGGTGACCTACACTGGGCAGTTTAATAACAATGTATACATTCTGGTGTTAGAAATAGATACTACTGACTTTATTTATACACTTGGCACAACAGTTAATACTTCTCTTATATTAGTGTTGGTGTTTGTGAGCTCAAAACAGAGGCCGGGATTCCACCATAGCATCCTTGGTGAGATTGGAGCGTGCCAGGGGTACACTGGGAGCAGGGCTCCTCCACTGGTTGTAGTCGAAGCTGGGGCTGAATCCCATTTGGCTGTGTTGAGGCGGGGAAAAGTCCGGGAAGTGAACGCGAGGCAGGACGAGCACCACAGGCTTCAGCACCTCTTGATGAGCTCTGCGGGGACGGACAACCGGGATCAGTGGGGTACCAGGGGGAGGGCCGGGAAGCAGGGAGGAGCTGGACGATGTAAGGTTGAGTACAGGCTGAATGCTTTTCTTGGTTGTGCTCTTTTCTGATTTGGAGGAGGAGGTGCTGTCATGTTTGGAGGAAGAGAGGGAGCTGGACACGGTGTTCTTTGAAGCCTGCAGTGCTTTGGCTTTTCCTGAAGGACAAAAACAAGACAGAGGTCAGAGGGAGAGTATAGAAAGCATTGAGATGATGACACGTGAAGAGAAATGAAAGTCCATGACATTACATGTTGAATTTGTACCAGTCAAGTTTGAATATTGATAATCTGTGTTAACATGAAGTTATGTCCAAAGGAGAGGGTGAGCTTAACCGTAGCTTCATATTTATGAGCGGCATCAATCTTCTCATCTACCTTTCAGTGAGATAGTGAAGAAATGTAATTCCGAAAATGTTGTCTTTTACCAGCTGTAGGTACCTCGCAAGAAATAGAACTGAAGTATTCATGCCCACCTTGTAATGTCTGTGGCTTATGTCCACACAAAGCCACACTGCTGCTGCCCAACATCTCTTGGTTTCTGGATTGCATACTGACAGAGAGGCTGGACTGAGAGTTGTGAGCATTAGTTATTTTCGTCGTCTTGTTGGTATGACTGCGCTTCTCTTTTCTGGTTAGCTGTTGGTTGGAGCCAATCCTGTCCAGTATCCCTTTGGCATTTGCCCTGAGAATCACTTCATGGGGTGCCCCTTCGACCACTGGCTCTGGCTGTTGAGATGTAAACAAGGAATATCTTTCATAGTGCATGTACTGGTGAATTAAACATATTTTAACACTGAGGCAAACAGCTGGCCCTCCAGGTACCTGATGATCTCACTAACAGACGGACCGCCTGGACACTCCAGTATCAAATAACAACATATATTTGACATTGTTTGTACATTTAAAGACACATCTGGCATTAAAGACAGAAATGTGTGCTGATACAATGGTTCATCTGCCCTAAGAAGTACCTTAATCATACCACCACATTGTTCAAGCACTTAAAAAACATATATGCAACATTTAATGGATGCATTGCACACTGTATGTAATGTACAAGAAGGGAAAAAGGAGGAGAGAAGAGGGGAGAGCTGCTGGCTTCACCACAAATTCACATTGTTTAAGCACTAAACAAAATCATAGAATCAACATTTAATGGATACACTAAAAAATACATTTGTCTTCCATAACAAAAGCAGAATTAATGATCTAGCTGCGGTGCACAGATGTTTAAGTGGAGGAGAGGAGAGGAGAGGAGAGGAGAGGAGAGGAGAGGAGAGGACTTCTTAGGAGAGGAGCCACCATGTCCTTGCTGTTGGCTGCAGGGTCACCTGCTGTCTCAGCACCAGCCCACACAGCAGCCTCCTGCTCTCCTAACCGCCTGAATAATTCACAAGCACAGCGTACACTACGGGGACAGGAAGCCTGTGTGGGTTTATGTGTGTACGTTGTTTTAAAGTGCTTGTTTGTACTTTAATGCAAATGCACGTGTGTTTGTCAAAGCTGTCTGTAATTCTATATACAAATGTATGTCTGCATACATACTGTTAAATGTGCATTCTGCACATAGGCTGTTCTGGTGTGTGTTGATACACTCTGGACACACAGGTAAACATGCTTCAGAAGCACTACTGTAATGCAGTCTTTGGTGGACGCCCTGAACTTCATTGATGCTAACTCATACAGACAGGGGGCGCTGAATTATTCAACAGACACTCTCCCTCGCCTCCCTTTCTTCCCCCTCACCCCTGTAAATCTCACTTCCTCTCCATCTCCACTAACCAACTATGCCATACTCTGTAAATCTCTTATTTCCTTCAACACTCTCACAAAACTTAGCTGCCGCTGCGTCCAATGGAGCTCAACCAATATTTACATTCAGAATCATAACATCCAATATATTTTGCCAACTACATGCAAATTTATGAAAGTCATCCCAAAAAGCTGATCCACCTTCGTCCTTCAGAGGCTGGGGTCCGTCCACCTGTGATGTGCTCTGTGTCCTCTGGACATAAGGCCAGGAAGTACATCACTCAACTGTCTTTATTGTTCCCAGCTGTTTCTGTATGGGGGGCTCATAAAGAAATTTACTATGACGGCCGATGTAAGCCAGACAGCATTCAAACACTTATATAATTGCTGTTTTTACGGCGCTTTTCAGAGTGCCACAATAACTTTTGATTAGCTGAGTTTATTAGAGGAAGGGAGAAAAAAAATGTGTTTGAAGCACCATTACAGCAGTTTGATTATCTTTTCATTCCTATCTGTGGAGGTATAAAACATGATGGACGGCCAGAGAGGAACAGACGCTCTGGTGCGAGAGAGCTCCGTCACACCCGGTGGGGGTACGACGGCTTAATAACCCCGCAATCATAAGCATAAGTGTAAGCGTAAGAGCAGATTTCATAATGTGAAGGTTGTGGATTACGAGGATGTGGGGGAGCGCGGTCACACAGATTTGATGAGGTTTGCTGATGTCGTTTAACCAACCGGGCATATCCACTACAATACACTGCACTTATAGCCAGTTAGAGCTCCTCCTGTTTCACTCAACAACCACCAACAAAAGTAACAGAGGCGGAGAGAGGGTTAAACAAAGAGACAGTCGGGTGATAGTAGGGACTTTAGGAAAAAAAGCAATAAAAGCCTGTGATTAGATAAACACGATAGAGTCAGAGAGAGACTGCATCTCAATTATTAATGTTCACAAAGGACAGTCTATCAGGAAAGTCCTTTCAGACACAGACAGTGTTGAAATTGCTACAGAAAAACTTTCAAAAACCTTCACGGACATATTCAAACAGAAGAAAGTCCGACTCTGTGCTGTAACTGCTCGACCTCTTTGACTCATCTTATTATTTCATCTCATCCTGACTTGCCTGACTTTCTTTTCCCATTTCAGCATCCATTCACACTCATCCCGCCACCTTTCTCCACCTACATCTCACATTTTCTTTCTGATTTCTGATCAGAGCTCTGCACCTGTGACCCAACATTCTCATTTCGTCTAGCTGCCTGACCTCTTTCCTCCTCCAGTTTTTTTGTCTCAAGGGTTTGTCCAAGCACCTGTCACAGCCTGTGATGTTCATTTTCACCTGATCTCATCTTTAGTAGCCTGGTTCCCAGCTCGCCTCACCCTTACTGCCCAAACAAAAAGACATTCAAACAGCTCCACTTACAAGACAAGCATTCTGCAGTTTCCCAGTGGATGAATTGTTTTTGACAGATAGCAGGCGGCGCAGTTTCATCATAATTCCCACGCTTCCCTTAAAGCTCACCAATCAAACTTCTATCACCCTGTGTCTGTGGAGTCTGCGTCTGTGTGTAACATAAGAGAGCAAACCGGCCTTTCAGGACGCAGAAGAAAGCAGGTGAAGGACATAAAGGATCAGTCAGAGTTTAACTTTGGTGAACACTGCTAATGCATGTGTGTATGAAATTAGGCTAAAAGATATCTTTTATCCGAACATTAAATGAAGGTTCACTCATACATCATTCAGCCAAACACTCTGGTATCAACACTGGGAAAGTCCATTGTCAGGTCAATGGCTAATATTGGACCTTTCCTGTAACCGAAAACCTGACAGCTTGCCAGAGCCCGATGCTAAAAGGGTTTAAATTTGTCCCTGCTTTTCTCCTCAGCTTCCCCGTCTGAGAGCAGGAGCAGGAGTGGACTGGTGGAATAACTTTATGGAAGGCACTACAATAGACTGTGTTCATGAAGTACAATGATCACGTAGAACATGACGACCTGTTGAAAACGATCCGGACTTTGAATTTTAGGGAAAAGGCTTACCAACCCTACCTTTATAACATTAGAGGCCGAATTCATAACAGCTTTCTACAAAGAGTTGCTTATGGTGGTGACGTCGTGTGAAATGTCAAATTGATTAAGTAGGCCTTTTAAAATGACCCGCATGGTAAAGACATGTAAGCAAACAACTATAATAATGCCAATAGGCTACTACACAAGTAGGCCTGTGTTTTCAAACATTTCTAGGCTGGGTATGTTTCACAAGTTATTCAACAGAGATATTCATTACATTAAATACTATTCATTATTACATCATGTCTTAAGAGAGATTAAATTCTACGATTAGGCCTATTGATTTTACTGTCCTTTTTATGCCCATTATTACCAAGATTGCACTGCTATTTCTTTTTTGATCAACCAATCACAGCTTTTAAAAGAATGTCTCACACCTATCAACAGATAAAAGTTTCTGTCCTTTCCTTGCTCAGAGTCAGACATCACCTAAATCACTCTTAAGCTAGGACTCATATTAAGACGAAGTTAGAGCTCTCTGAGAGAATTCTCAGAATGTTTATGAATACCACATAAACCGAACAAATAAACTACTAAACAACTAAAAAATAAGATGGAATTCAACACTGAGCCATGGTGGTTTCCTGTGGTTGCTACCATTGATGATAAAATATTGACATAAATAATATATTGAATATTGGGATTGTAGATTTCATCCTTTCTTCAAGGTTTCAGTTTAAGAGACTCTTACCTCTCTGTTGATAACAGCCAGAAAGCAGCCATTGCTGTCTTCCGAGGGCTCCAAAACAAAGAAGTGCTCTGTTTCTGCCGAGCTCTCAACATGGTCAGGAATGCTGAACGGGGATGGACTAAGCCTGGATGAAAGACACATACACACAAACAGAATAATGCCCTATTAAAAAATGCATAAAGCTGTTAAATGTACAAATTAAACCACATTAAATAACTAAGTAAGGCACATAAAAACATCAGTTATTATGGCAAAGCCATATGCGAACCACACAAGTGATATCATGTGTGTGTTTTATTTAGCATAGCCTGAGGCATGGCCAGCACACCAAGCCAGCTCACTGCACTCAGGAGTCTGCAGGAGTGGTTAATTTCAAGTCTTTAGTTCTTCAAACAAACAAAAACATACACATACACACACACACACACACACACACACACACACACACACAACTAAAATACAAAATTCCCTTTTTCACAGCATTTAGAGACATAAACTGGCACCTTTGATTATATTTTCAAACGTGTTCAGTTCTTGACGCCTAAGGTGTGCTGAGACTTTGACAGAAACCTGTCTGAAGGGAGATAGACAAACAACCCGGCAGGCTGACAGACAGCAAGGCAAACAGACAAAGAGAGACAATGACAGAGACAGATGCAAAGAGTGCATCAAGAGACCAATGCTGACCTCAGGCTGAAGTTCGCTCGTTTTGGTTCCCCCTCCTGCTCTGAGCATGTCTTGGCTCGCTCCAGAGCTCTGCTCACCACCTCCTGATTCTCCTCCCGGTATGATGAACAGGTAGAATACACCACTGCCAAAACCTTAGGGACTGTCGAAAATAGGTGTGCATTGCATCAACATACTGTATCATATAAAATGTATATCAGCTATGCTCTAAACCAGAGAAACACTAAGCAGGGAGTTCAAGAGGGTCTCCAGTAAAAAGAATCAATTATTTAAGTATCATTCCTTCCATAAGTAAAACAAAGCCAGAATGTAAGACTATTTTGGTCATGGGTTTCTGTAATAACACATCTGAAATCAAAAATCATATCAGGTGGAGGGCCCTTGGACAAAATCTAATCAAATGGGAAACAGTCTGAGAATCACTGATGTAGAGAACCCTTGACCTCTGTATGTCGCAGCTACAGTATATATGTAAATATGTCCAAAATGAATCCACACCCCTAAACAAACTCATTTCATGTTCAATCAAAGCAGTGCAGCACACGACAACAGACACATTAAGTTCAAAAGTTTCTTCTTCTCATTTTATGACAATTAAATATGTTTATTCAGACTGAGCCGTCCTCCTCATCAAGCGCACCCTTTGAAGAAATGCGCTCTCGAATATTAATTTCTTTGCACTGTTTACGTACGTACATGGCTTATCTTATTCAACTGCTGCTGGCTTGTAGATTTGTGATTGGCTGTTTGATTTCCTGCATTTGTGCTTTGATTTTTTCTTGCTCTCTAATTATAGCCCGACAGAAACAATTAACACTGAGCTGATAACAAATAGAACCTGCTCGGATGTGACAGATCGGCTCTAAACAAATGCGTAATGTTGCTTCTTTAGGAAGAGGAATCAAGAAGACGAGAGGACTGAGACGTGAGATGTCCTGTTCTATAACACCTCACAGCTGGGACACTATGGAGGAGTGTTTATATATGTTTGTGTGAGTTCTTGGCTATGGGCGTGTCTATGTAGAGGCACTGAAATGAGACCATCGACTCAACCGAGTCACAGCACTCAATACACACCGACCATTAATTAACAGTCCTATTAGAAAGTATCTACACTGGCAAAAATCCTAGACGAGGGTCGATCAATGGCTGTTTGATTAGAGGAGCTGGTTTTCATTGCCTCCACCTGCAAAGACTCCCCCTACCCATTGACCATGACCTAGACCTACACAGAGAGAGGAGCGCTGAATATTGCAAGACAGACTGAGACTATGTAACTAAGCTCATAGAGTCAAATAATAATAGATCTGTGACATTTGTATAGAACAAAGTAGGTCCATCTGATGTTCAGTTCTACAGAAAAACGCAAGACAATGCAGAATCACTAATCACTTGTTTAAAATATGCATTTAATGCTCCAGCAGACTGTGGTTGAACTGCACAGAGCAACATTAGCATTCCTAATTAAGACTCAGACAATCTCCCAGGGATACCACAAGGCTTCAGTCTAATGGCATACCAGATTAGATAATTAGGAAGTATAAGCTTTAATGTGTCAGAGAGGTGAGAGAGGCTACGCGTTCCAGACTGAGCTCGTATGGTGCATGTGTCTGAGCATGTGCATGCGAATGAGAGTTGGTGGTTTGACACTCACACTTCAAGGCATGATCAATATCCTTTCTCTGCTGGGCTACCAGAGCTTCCAGTTTGCTCTGGGCTATGGAACCCTGGGATAAGTCCTGCAGCAGGTCTGTGTCTGAGAAAACCAAGAAGTGAAGGGCAGAATCTCCATTTTTATCAACTGCTCTGTTTGAGAGTGTGAGTATAGGTTATATACAGTCACCTCCAAAACTATTGGAACAGCGAGGCTAAATACTTAAGTTTTGATGTACACTGGAATCATTTGGGTTTGAGATCATAAGAATAATATGAGTCAAGATATCAGCATTCTGGCGTTCATTTCCAGGTATTTAAATCTAGATCATTTACACAACTTAGAAGATAGCATCATTTGTAATAGAACCCCACATTTTTAGGTGATCAAAAGTATAGGAACAGATACACTAAAAATAGATTACAGTGAATAACACTTAATATTTAGTTGCAAATCCTTCACTGGCAATAATGGCATCAAGATTGCGACCCACTGACACCTTTGTCCTTTGTCTACCAGTTCAACGTCTGTTGCTGAGTACACCAGTGGCTTCTTTTATTCTTCAGGACATTCCAAATGGTTGTACTGGCTATGGCCAATACACGGTTTTAACTATAAATGCAGTCTGCACAGGCAAAACCCAAAGCTGAAACTGAGAGTAGACATTCAGCACCAGTCAAATGTTCTAATAATTTTGCTCAAAATGGGTCTTCTAAGTTTTTCTTCAAAGTTTTTTAACAGATCTAGATGTTAATACCTCGAAATGGAAATCGACATACTGATCTCTTGTCTCATATTCATCTCTTGATGTTCAAGCCAAATGTTTTCAGTCTACGCAAAAATAAAAGAATTAGCCAATAAGCAACTCTAATATAAACTACATTCACATAAGGGTTAGAATGTGCAGCCTATGAAAGGATTGTGGGAGTATCATCAATAATCAGGGACTGGACCCGGATATTCATTTCGGCTATTCATTCATTGTCATTAGGATTCAGACATTATTTTTTTCCCTGCTAAAAACAGATCGATCATTAATACAGGTGAACTGCAAAGTACCTATTATTATGTCACAAGAAACTGCATACAGACAGCAAAAAGGTTTCTAATAGGCCTACATTCATTTGTTTGCGGCGCTATATCAAAATGCCACATATTGATTTTCTATTAATACGGCCGCGCTCTCTTTCAGTCTCTCTCACAAACACATGGTATAGTGTTTCCAACACACAGACTTTACTTGGGCGGGCCGCCCAGGTATATAAATGGCTGCTAAAGTATATTTGGCAATACATTACAGCATTTCTTATTTTTATTTTTTTATAAGTCTGAGAGAACAACGGCATCTGTGATTGATCAATGTGCCCTCGTTCTATTCTTCTGGTACCTGCACATACTCCACAGAGAAACAGAGAGAGAGAAACCTTCCCCGGTATGAGCCCAGGTATTGAAACTATTCTGTACATGTGTAACTGCTTTAAATATGGTCTCCCTGCTTACTTATGACTGCTATCGATATTGGCCCTGAAAAAAACATGTTGCATCCCTAGTAGGTACCGCTGTTCTGTATCAGTATGCACACCACAGGGTGTCATGCAGACTTGGTCATAACATGTATTTTCTAAATCCACACACGGCTCTGCTTTGACACGTAGATCTCTTTGTACCTCCTTTCTCCTGCAGTATGTATTCGACCAGGTTGCTGACTGCAGACACAGAACACTTGGGGGTCAAAAGGATGACTCGCACCCTCTGAAGTCGCTTGTCACCCCCATCCAAAGACTGGAAGTCTTCTGGTATTAGCTTCACATCTGAGCAGAATGCATACAGGGTTAAGGGATAACCACAAATATATATCACTGCTTCAAGTCTGTTCATAAATTCCCCTTTCGTTGTAGAAAAATACCATGCCTTAGGGTGTCTTTTGCATTTCAAAAAATGCAATCTTTGTCACATGCGCTTAATTATTTCCCTAATGAATTGCTGAGAAGGCAGCTACTCCCAGCATGTAATATTTACATACAACTCAGAATCTCAGCAGACATCGTCTGGTTTAAAGTGCCTGTTTACGGTCTCTGAGAATGCATTGACCAAATTACATACATTTTTTGCTCTGTTTGTTTGCTCTCTGTCTGATTACCTCTAATCTTTGTTAAAATGTATAATAATCTGTAATCAAATCAAATGTATTCACTTTACCATAAAAGCTCATTCTCAAAGCAGTTATTTGCTAATAAAAGAGCAATCAGTTTGAAAGAATTATGAACCAGTGTTTCCCATTCTTTCTTTCATTCACATAAAAGACAGAGGATAAAAGAAAACAACAACAATAGAAAGACAGCTGTTTTCTCTGCTTCCATCTCTTCCTGCCTCTGTTTTCTTTTTTGCTCTTATACAATGTCTTAAACAGATCCTACATTAATCAACACATCCATTTCATGCCTACTCTTGCAACCCATGGCAGTGACAACACGCTGCAGCTCCTCCCTCTGAGCGCTTGTCTGATCGCCGACACAAACGTAGACTCTGGGCTGGCCCTTGCCGTTGGCCTCAAGTTTCTCTGCAATTAGGGAGGCAGTGTGGGAGACAGTCAGGCCGGAGAAGCAGCCCACCATAAGAACATCTCCTTCTTCTGGCAGCAAGGAGGACACTGCGTTTGGACCCAGGCAGCATGATTTGTCCTGCAGACACATTGTGAAAAAGCGTTAGTTTGAAATGGAGACCAAAAACCTTTAATTTCAGACTTCTAGATTCAGGTTTCCACACAATAGAAACACTCTGTAATCTGATGAGACACAAATGCGGTTAAATGAAAGGTGGAGAAAAAATGAGCGGTACACGGACTGACGAAAGAATAGATGAAAGAGGAGAGAGAGACGGGAGCAGCTGTTGCAAAGCTGGTACTGAGGGCTGGAGGAGAGGGAGCAAAAGAGGAAAATGGAGAAAGAACTAGAGTAACAGTGCAGTCAGATAACAACAGAGATGTCCTTGAACCAATGGGGTCCCCTCTGAAAATAGTGCCGTGGAACCACTGGGCTGGCTTGAGTTTCTGTACTTAGTAGACAGATCACAGGTTGTGTCCGGAAAGACAACCCAAGGAGGAGAAGAACAAGGACATTTCAAAAGACATAAAAAACAGACAAGTGTGATGGAGAGAGAGGGAGGTGATTAATTAGGCAGTGGTGTTGAATATTTGATTGAATTTGGCTGCAAAATCTGATTTAATTGTGTTGTGGTGCTGTGTTCTGCTTACAGTTTGCACGGCAGCTTGACTTTAATGGAGTAGAAATTAAATGATTAAACCACTCTCCCCCGCCCAGCCCGGAGAATTCTTTATGGCTCGGAGTGAAGTATGAGAGGAAGTGATGTGAAATATTTGTATCTGGGAAAACTAATCTTAGTTGGCATAAGGGATCTCAGTCTTATAATCAATTTGAGCAAATCCATTACCAAAGTGATGTGATAAATATCCAGGAAGATTGAAAGGGCTGAACTTATTTCCACAGCTATAAGAAAGTCTGCGAGGAGAAGACTGCTCTTGTCAGAAACCTTTACCCACTCGGTGTGCAGCTTGTACCTGTATGATGAGTTTGTGGTCGCTAAGCAGCTTGGTGGAGCACAGCTGAGCCTTCAGCTGAGCAGGGAGTACCAGTACATCCCCGCAGTGGGGATCAAGGCAGAAAGTCTGGCCGTCCAGCTGCCCAATCGATTTCACCTCAGAGAAGCCAGCACTCCTCAGCTCACGTTGGACCTCATCAAGGCTAGAAACAAAGGAGAGGAGGGGGGAGGAGAGCAGATAAGAGGAGGCCCAAGAGAAAGGTTGAGTGAAGGATGGAAGAAGGTGAGAGGTCGAAGGAAAGAGGACAATCATCATAGATAATCACAGAGTGTAGAATTGCTATGTGGCCTTTCACAAGACTTTAATAATAGTAAAATGTGCTGTAAAAGCCATTGAAGTTTACACATGCATGCACACACACACGCGCACACACACACACCACTAGTCCCAACAGGTGACCTTTACAGTCCCAGAGCTTGCTGGGGGTTGTTCCTGATTGAATCTGTCC
>OZ023158.1:20152400-20264900 GCA_963678695.2 Diplodus puntazzo | reverse complement strand
CCAACTTCCAAACAGCTCATTGATTGTGCAGTGCTTTGAGCTGATGCCACATTGTCTTTTACTACTAGCACCAGGAGTTGCCAATATAAAATGTAGTAGCTTCAGTAATTTCAGTCTGTAATTAAAATTGCAGCGCTAATATTTATTTATTTTTTAAATGGTGACTTGATTTACATGCAAGAATTCAATAAGCAGATAGGACAATATTCCGTTTTTGCAGTAGTCACTGCAATTGGGTTATCAAATTAATGCCAAAGTCAAAGCTAGCATAATGCAAATAGTGTACATAGCTTATTTGTCAGTCTTTTGAATAAGTGTGGTATGAATACACTAAAGTCTTATTTCCTTAAGTGTTATAATTCTGTATTTGTGCTAGAAAGCTGGGGGTAGAAAGTGAACTGGATGCAGCACTGTGTGTGGGTGTTGTCTTTCCTCCTACCGTCTATTCATTTTAACTACAATGAAATCAAATCAAATATGGAAAATAGCACAATAACACAAACATGCCACACAAGCATAGACATGAAAACAAACAAAATAATAGCTAGTTGGCGTTGCCAGTGCAGTGACAAGGACATGATTCCCCTCTGGTTTCCCATCTGCAAGCACTGTTTTTGTTGTTTAGTGACGTATACAACCATGCCAGATGTAATGCTACCTGGAATTAAATTCCTGGACTCGGTGCTGGCGAGGTGTACCCCTTTGTAACCCCTAAAAACTGACAGTTTTACTCTCTCTGTAGGCCATCGAAATGAACAAAAATGTAAACGTACTGAAAAAACTCAGCTTGAAATAGAGTGCTCAATTTCATCTAAAAACATTAAATAAAAACACATGGAAAATAGGGCAAAAGTGAAGAAAGTGCAGGTAAAAGACTATTTTCTGAACGTGGTCATTAGCAGTAACAAAATTGTGTGTGTGTGTTAGTGTATTGATTAACATTCTGTACCCTCACCTCACCTCACCTCTGCTGAACACCATTGGTTCTATAATAGCACATCCTCCATGTACCTCCAAAACCTTCTTCCATGTGTGCAAAATCCTGCACTTACAGATTTAACAGTTTAGATACATCGTTTTTCACATCAAAATTGCTGAAAGGTTTGTCCACTATTGAGCCCATCTTTTCATCCCTTACCCTTCTAACTACCAGCCCCTCATCTGTACCTCTGAGCCTTGCCAGCTCTTTCCACTTTGCTGCCACTGCTGCTCCTTTTAATCTCATCTAATGACTCACATTCAACCCGAGCTTTGATATCCACAGATGTTTCTTCCCCAAAAACAAGCAGCTATTAGTTTTATTTCATTCAATCCTTCAAAACACTCCATGTCTATAATCACTCCCAGGAATGAATTGGCTTCATGCAGCAGTCGCAACATTGGGGTGGGAGAGTGGGGGACTTCGCACAATCAACCTATGCTAATGTTGTGGCTGAGGGCTATGCTGTAATGGAGCTTTAATGGCTGTAATTGGGTGATTACAGGTGATTAATGCAGCGTTAGCCCTTGCTGCCAAGCCCAACAGTAAGGTGGCCCAGGACAATATGGATTTGTTCAAGGAGCAGTGGGAGAAGCAGGTCCGCGTCCTCACTGATGCTGTTGACGACATAACATCCATTGATGACTTCCTTTGTGTGTCTGGTGAGTGCTTAATCATGTGCATGTAATAGTAATGCAGGAGCAAAAAAAATGCCACTGACACTGGTGGAATGATCACAGATGAATTGTGATTTTAACATATGTGACTACAGACAGTGTGCTATTCATTAGTAGACAGGGTTTTTTGTCAGTATTAAGACAGATTTGCTCAAAGCCCTTCAGACCATTCCTAAGAGGAGGTAAAACAGCTGTAAGGGATCTGTGGCATTAGTCTTTCCTGATCAGGGCCATACATACCAAGGCTGATTGGGCTCTACAGATAAACTACTGAAGCATCAGCAGCACTACGTCTGAATTGACATCCTGTCACGTGTGTTAAAGCACACAAATGGTTTGTCAGCCATACGCTTAAAGAGTTCTCATTAAGCATTAAGCAGAGTGACTTCTCTCACCTCCAGCCAAGGACAGACTGTAATTTACACAGTGGACATTTGCATTTTACAGGCTCCCCATTAATAAGCAGTCTGAGAATTTGTCTTCACCCCTCCCCATCCTATATTTGAGGTTCCCAGTGGCCCTGTATTCGTGAATATGCAAACACAGAATGAAGGCTGATAATTTTCTGACTAGACGTATTTCCTCATTATTGCACATATAATGCTCCATCTTTAATGAAAGCATGTCTTAGATGAAAAACCTGAAAGTAGCATTTCAAGTTTGACTTCGAAAGGTTCAGACAGGCTGATGATGTGTTTGAGAAATAAGAAGTATACACTGCTAACTGCATCATTGTTTTACCTCGCCAGAGAACCACATCCTGGAGGATGTGAATAAGTGTGTCATCGCTCTTCAGGAGAAAGATGTTGACGGTTTGGATCGTACTGCTGGGGCAATTCGAGGCCGTGCTGCCAGAGTCGTCCATGTGGTCACTTCTGAAATGGACAATTATGAACCTGGAGTCTACACAGAGAAGGTCTTGGAGGCCACCAAGCTCCTCACTAACACAGGTAACATTAAAACACATTTACATGTATTTACCCAATTAATTGTTTGTTTTTTTTTTTTATCTCTGCCGATAGACTACATTTATATGCACTTAAGTACCAGTATTCAAATAATTACAGTGTGCATAACTCTTGACTTGCATTTATGTAACTGTATGCATGACATGAAAAGTCAATGGGTTTGTTAAGGAAGAGGATAAAACATCTGACCTGTTGTCTTATTTCCTCAGAAGAGTTTTGTCAGTAAGGTGGACAAGGTGAACATCCTTCCTTAGGTTCTTTGCTAATTGTTGTTGTTGTTCATAATGAATCTAGTTTTAGATCATTCTACTCCATCAATCTTTGTGTGGATGTGATACTGTCCACCTCATGCCTGATAAAATGTTTTGTATGATACTTGGGTATTTGTCAGAAGTCTGCTCTTTAAGACCTTTTTAAAGTCTTTAGTGAAGATGCTTTCTCACGTTTTAATGTTATTGGCACTTATATACGCAAAAAAAAAATAAAAAAATCAGGCACACCTAGAACTGGATTAGAAAATGCTTTTTTTCTGCAGCAACTCAAACTCCTCTATCACTAATAATGTCAAGAAGTCGTGACTATTTCTACCCTTGAAGTTGTTTTTGGCCATATGCCCTGCTGGGTCTTTATCAGGCAGCATTAGCAAACTGTGTTAGCTTCCATCACTAGCAAGCTATAACAAGATGGCAGAATGATTTGTCTGTTGTATGATTTGAAGACTGCTTGGCCTTCTTAAGGGTGGACCCACTTAAAGTCAAGAAATGCAGGCTGTAGTTCAAGCAGGATTGCTGCTGGTGCTGAGAGAGTTGGTGATCTCTGGGGATTATTTGTCAAATTTTCTCAAGTCGTCTCGTCAATAAAATGATCGGTTTCACGTTAAAATTCAACAGAGTCGCTCTTAAATTGTAGAATTTCTGTTCTGAAATGCATTGTCATCTATGTAGCTTAGTAGTAGTTCATAGAACCAGGTAATAAGAGTTTGGATTTTATCAGTCATTTTAAAGTTTTAAATACTGTCTGACTGAAAGTTTCTCTCATTTGTTATTAATTTAAAGACAAATCATAACTGTTAATTGTATGTAAATGTTGTTTGTATTGTGTATTCATTAAAATCCTAGTTGCAAAAAGCTAATTACTTTGAAGAATCCAAAGCATGACTATATTTCACAATACACTCTCAGAAAAAATGGTAGTCTTTGTTCTAATTAGGTAGCTGAGTGATTATAAAATACTTAATGGATGCAGTGAAAAACTCACAAAGACTTGACATGAACGTCTGTTTGACAAATGATATGCATGTCTGCCCTCTGTATATTGTGATATGTTTGATAATAAGATTGTGCCGCTGAGAAAGAAGATGTGAAAAAAGAAGTTGGTGGCACCAGTAGAGTTCATTAGCTGTACATTAGACAGGAATGACAATGCACTGTTGCAGCTTTTTGTCTTTTGTAATGTGAAATGACTTGAAAGACTCTTCAGTAATAGGTTGCGGGAAGTGATAGCTGTGACTGTAACAATCACAACACTACTCGATTTTCAGTTTTCTTTTTAAACGTCATTTCATACAGAAGCCTGCAGGTTATAAATGGTCTGTAAGCACAAAACCAAATCCTTTTTCCTTCTTGCTCCTACTGCTCTTTGCCTCTACATCTGCATCCTGACATCCATGCCTCTCCGATGCAGGCCTCACTGAATCCTAAATACTGAATTTGAAATATCACTAATGCAGATGTGCTCGAGAGCCCTCTGGAGCTATTATTATATCGTCAGTGGTGCACAATACATGCCCGCTGGGACAGCTTTGTGAAACCTTCTATTGGAAAACTCTGTTATGCAAAATGTGGGATCTATTCCCTTCAGCATTTTGTTCCCTATTTATCATGCAACCATAGAAGACAGTGCAGTAAGTAAGTAAGTAAGTAAACCAACGGAGCAAAATTCCATCTGTCAAAGTTGAACGTAATGACTACACTTTTTAATTAATCGTTCAGAGGTGACAGTTTTCAGAGAACACAATCAGGCCTTAGAAGTATCTTTGAGGGGATCATTTATAATTTTCTCAAATATAATTTCCTCAGTAGACGGTCTGTGTTGATGATTAATATAAAGTGGCTTTTGATAGACTGCAATCACAGGAGGAACGTCACAGGTGTTGAATGGTACGGAAGCTGGACCAATGCTCACTGCCCTGAGTGCTAATACTCCCACAAGCCCATTATCTCTGTGTTGGTTTTGTGTTGGAAATGGTGGCTGGACAGTTGGTTACTGCAGCATGTAGGTCTGTCTCACTAGAATATTCATGATATATATATATAACACACACTTAAGGTATGTTTGTTGTCTAATCTTTATCATGTGCTTACTTTTATACACCTTCCTCCTCTTTGTGTTTTTTGAGCGTGAATCTTGATCAATATTGTTTTTCTCTTTTTCCTTTCTTCCCCTCCACCCTTCATCTCACCTTCCTCAGTCATGCCACGGTTCACAGAACAAGTAGAATCTGCAGTGGAGGCCTTGAGTGCAAATCCCACACTACCTGTGGATGAGAATGAGTTCATTGATGCATCCCGTCTGGTATATGATGGCATCCGTGACATACGCAAGGCTGTCCTCATGATCAGAGTAAGTCTTGCTTTTTTTGTCTACCTCTGCAACATTGCAGTTGATTTCCCATCATGAGCTTAAAAAAGACTAAGCTGCATTTTCTACCCCTTCTGCTGGAGAGCATAGACAGAGTTGAAATAGAGGTAAATAAATTCTCTTCACTCAGGATATTTTGCTCAAAATTTGCCTTTGACCACATTAAAAAGCCCTCACAACCCCTGTGTTAAAGTAGAAAAAAATGTGCATGGACAACATTAATTTGATGTGATTTAATAAAAAAAGATTTCAACAGACTTCATCCAATCAACAACATTGTGGTGAGGGGCCCTGGTTATTGTAGTGTAATGTAATTGTATATATGTGGCCATTGGTCTGTGCACCAGATGCTGTTTTTAATATTATGTGAGAAAGTGTATATGCGTGCAGCCCTAGAAGCCAATGATTAACTTGTCTCATGCAAGAGTAGACCTAATTGACCAGACTTGCAATCTTGTGTAACAGCAGCCTTGGTTGTCTGCGGGTTAATGGCCTTTTGCTTGAGTAGAACTATAACTGAGACAGATGGTAGTTGGGTACCTAATTGACTGACAATGTGCCGACAACAAAACCCACCTCAGCTGTAAAGAGAAATGGATCGTTCTTAAGGCTTTATAGTATAACTATATATATAAGTAGGTTGATTTGTTAAAAGTGCTTCTCATATGTAACACTACATAATTATGTATTTACCACGTTGAGTTACAATGTGTTGGTTGGTTGTAGTATGCCATCTTCCATTATTTTCAACACTTTAATCTTTTGAATTGGAATTATTAGTCTTGACAGCACATTTTGTGTTGACAGTGGTGCTCTAAACTGTGCCTGGGCTTGCATGAATAATGCTGCTGAGACACAGACTAAACCCAAATGAGAGAGGACCGTTATGCAGTGTTTGCATTATAATAAGCAATTGATTTAAGATGGAGGTTTTAATTAGCATTCTTCACTTGGACTGCGAGCCAGAGAACTACATTCAATTTCCATCTGCCCCAGCTCCACTCTCGTTATCCAGATTGATTAAGCTGTTAACATTGGGCCTGAGGGGCAGGCTGAACACTACCTGCCTGCAGGATGTGTGTAGGTATGCATGTGTGTTAAAAATAACAGAGGATAAATGAGCAATCTTGCTTACTTATAATGAATCCCCCAGATTAGTTCTGCCATTCTTAACTGTGAGCAGGAGATAGTGCTGAGAATCAACTCCAAGTGCACCCATTATCTTAAAGTGGAATAATGCTGGTCCCCTAAGGTTTGCCAGGATTTCTTGATCAGTTGTGTGAGGTAATCATCACACGTTTTGCAGTGATTATTCAGCAGGAAATGGCTGCCTAGCTGGTGAGTTATGGTATTTCAAACAGCATCTATACAAAAGTCTCTTTACTTAATGTTAAAAGGGTCCTCTCTGCTTGCACAGTTCACATGTGAAACTAGGCATGGTTTCAGAGAAATATGAAATGTTGCAGATCAACTGAGTTGAGCTCTATGAGATAACTTCTTGAGGGCATGTCCAGACACAAACAGACATAGGCGCTTGCATGCCATTCTGCACGGTGGCCTACTCTTAAATCAGAACAGACAAGTGTGTGGTTGGGGCTACTTAAGATGGACAAGTCTTTAACCTCTGTAAGTGGTGCACAGGCCGCCTATGCTGGACGTCCCTTGGATATTTGACAGGCGGACAGAGCCCTCTCCCCCACCTACAGCGACATCAGAGAATATGCCTCCCAGACATCAAACTGTCTCGAAGTCAGGGAGCTGCTGACAGCGAGATACAACAGAGCCAGCTGTCGTTACCTTATGATTTGTGCTGTGCGCCACTGCCCAAGGTGATTTTGCTGGCTCTGTCCTTTTAAAAGAAAAAAAAATCTGCTCTCCTCACTGATGGTATGAGCAGAAAAAGAATAACAGTTGTACTGTTGCACTGCCCTTCCCTATCTACAGTAGCAGACAGAAATGCTAGATAAGACTGAGGCCTATTTTCTAGCATTGTCACAATAATGTAATTTTAGCTCTGTCCCTGTCTTCTGTTACCATCTGGTCACATGTGCCATAAAGAGGTGACACAGGTGGAACTGGATATTCTAGCTTTCAGACATGCAGTGTAGATGCTGGACATTACAAAATGAAATACTGATTGACATATTTTGCCACAGCATGGAGAATGATTTTAAAAAAAATCATTGCTGTGTCAACAATATTAACTCGACAAACCTTTTTTAATTTAACAGCAGGCAGTTGTCACTTCTCTACAGTAGTGTGTCCCATTGGGTGCTCATCATGAGTTATCATTTCTGAGCCTCCCACATTCACAGGTTATCTGTTGCACAGGCCACAGCAGGTGATAGCTCTGCCCCACTGAACAGCATTGTCTGGGTTGAAAAGGATACAGCGTTGTATCTGAAACCGTACCCCTATTCCCTCGAGAACAAGAGCATCTCTACATTCCATAAAGCAGTGTGAGGTTGTTCAGAGACCTTCAGCTATTTTTAGATGTAAGGGCTCCAAATCCATTACAGAAGGGAGGTATTGAGACAGCTGGATAAGCACAAGTAGTGGCATAGGCGTGATAATGCGCTTCTATCTGTCCACATTATCTTCCCTTTGCCCATATCACCACCAAATACATTTTTCTGTCAGTCAGTATTGTATTTCGCCTTAAGCATGACCTGTTGAGATAGATTATTTTAAATATTAATATTTATGGAAGAATACTTGTAACCTGTTTTGCATTCAGAGCTAGGGAAGAGGTGAAGGATCAGAGATGAAGTAGCAACACTCAAGAAGAACACAACTAATGCCTCACCAGCCTGTCTACGGATAGCAGCGACAGATGGGACTGAAGCATTTTGCTCCTAATATGTTTCATACGAGCTTGTACCTTCATTTTCTCTCTCAAAATGCACAGGCAGCACATTACACATGATTTACAAATTCATTTAGAGTTTACAGTTTCTTGTAGCATGCTATAGGGAAGAAGACATTTATCTGATGCTGTCCTTGCTGGCAGTGCCAAGGCATTTTTTATAGATGGTAAGCAGGTTGGTTATTTAATAGTGCCCAAAAGGCTGTAGTATGCCAATATTATTTTATGTTCTCCACTTACGACTAAGAGCTTTTCTTACCCTTTTCTCCCTTTTCTACCCTTTATCTTGTTTGCACTCCCATCCCTATTCATTTGGCTATTTTAATGTCTCCTCCTTTGCCCTTTCCTCACCCCTTTCCCTCTGTGTTGTCCCATTACAGACTCCAGAGGAGCTGGATGACTCTGACTTTGAGACTGAGGACTTTGATGTTCGCAGCAGGACCAGCGTGCAGACAGAGGATGACCAGCTTATTGCCGGCCAGAGTGCACGGGTGAGTTAATCATCATTACTCATTTTATTAACAGACATTTTTAAGTTTGACCTTTTACTTGTGAGACATGGGGTATATGCATATTGTATTGAAAGTACACACATTTAGATTAATATTTTCCATACAGGAGATTGCATTCATTGGTGCCTCACAGTACAGAGGCGTACTTGAAGATAGTTAATTATTGACTGCACAAGCTTTTTTCGTTATATGCTTCGGTTATTAGGTTTGAATATTGTCATTCATCTGAATTAATTTCAGGAGAGATGTTTGACAATGCATACAAGGAAATAATCACTTGTAATCACTTGTCTCATTCAATAAAAAATATATTTGCAAATACAACAAATTTAGAAGAGTAGTTTGATATATAAATCACATGGCTGTAGTTCTACAAAATAGATGAGTACATGTTGTACTTTATTAATTTGTAACAGTGCAGATTTATTTAACAGCGTGCTTGTGTTAATGTTGTTTGAGCCACTGTTGTGGTTGTTCAAACACTCCACCCCCATACTGTTAATTGGTTACGCGCAGTTGGCTTGGTGCCACCATAACAAATGTGACCCAAGTATTTGTGAAAAGTTTGTCCTCATAGAACTCCTGTTTACAACAAGGGCTCCTTTGTGGTGTTGAAATAGTTGTTCACAATAATTCAGAAATGTGCATGTTAAATGAGTTCAAGACCAAACTGCACGCGGAGGTATTCTTCAGCTTTATTCCTCTAATGGACTGTTGATTTATCCATGATGTATTCCTTCCACTGAGTATCCATAAGAGTAAAAGCAATGAGTCCATCAGAAATGTTCAAAATTTCAGTTATCCAAAATATCAAGTCCTTGTCTGAACCAGTGAATTTGAGTTGATATTTTTAATGTTGAGGTTAGACTTTACAATATCTGCATAGGTTACCTGAAAAGACTCTTAGCAGATAATGTGTCTGCTATTGTGTGCCCTCTTCTCCTTAGAAGAGGTGAAGTAAAGTATAAATCCAAGCTCTTGTGAGCTGGATTGCTGCTCTTTCTGTCCTTTTGTAAAGTGCTATACTATAGTCAACTTGACAGGGCAGTATTCTAGCTCTGTCTGAGTATCTGTCCCCTTACCAAACAACTTTTCTTCATTTTAAGATCACACTTAATTATAACTTTAGAGGCCAACTGCAGGGATGATGTAAAGAATATAGAGCTAAAAATAATCTAAAAAATCCCTTATCGCAGAATGACCCAACAGTAGATTTATTTGGTGTTGCATTTCTATTTCTATATCTTTGCACTGCCCTGAAAAGCTTTGTTCAAGCTTAGCTGACTCTAGAGAGCCAGTCCTGTTTACCAGTAATGGAAGGACCGATCTTGCGATGATATTCAATTTCCTGCTCTTAAGTGTCTGCCCACTTTGGCCTCAGAAGCTCATTCATTGAATGCTTGATAGAGATGGTGCTAAACACATTTGCACATGTTATTAAGTACTGCTAAACAAATGCCCTTTTATTGATCCTCTTCAGTGGTCAGAGACATAAAGTTCAATACAAGTATATTAATCAGATGATGTCAAATAATCTTACTTAGTGGCTGTGAACCCTGTATTGAACCCAGCGTTTGTCGTTAAAAAATACAGGCTCTACTTAACTTGGGCCAATCAGCAAAAAGTCCATCGTGAAATTGATTATTTATAACAGAAAAGACATGGCAATTCATGTAACCAAACAAGTGACTGTCATTATAAATATACATCCGGTGGCAAATTTATTAGGTACACCTTTAAAATCTAATACAGTCCATTAAAACAGCTCAGCCATCAATTCTACCTTTACAAACATAATGTCCAAAAGGTATTCATTTAACTATATTCTTATTGTAGAGGTTGTAGTTGGCGGTGGTGTTGATCTGGACTGCATTATGTTGGAAGGTGTTTCTTATATTTTTCCCAGCTCATTTTAAAAAACAAAGTAAAAAACAAACATAACTGAATTCACACCACTAGTAAAGTTTTACCAAAAACTGAACACAATGAGGTTTTGTGAATAAAAGAATTGTTTGCACAGCTGTTGCACCGGACTGCATTATATTGTATAGGGGTACCAAACATAGTGGCCGGGAAGTATAGTTATTACATCAAAGGGTCTATGAAAGAAGTCAAGGAACGAAGTAGTGTAGTGTGCCATAGTGCCATACTGTTTTTTTCTGCTTTGATCTCAAACAGCCCCGTGCTATCGGCTGGCAACAAAACTTGTGTGCATCCATGGCAACCATAGGGGATCATGTCAAATGAAATGCCCTGGAGACAGAAATGGCCTCTGTGACAGTATGTTGAGGTCTTGTGTACTAACCCTGTACGCTCTCCCATAATTCCTCCTTCAGGCTATCATGGCCCAGTTGCCCCAGGAGCAGAAGGCGAAGATTGCAGAACAGGTGGCTAGCTTCCAGGAAGAGAAGAGCAAGCTGGACGCAGAGGTCTCCAAGTGGGATGACAGCGGCAATGACATCATTGTGTTGGCAAAGCAGATGTGCATGATCATGATGGAGATGACAGACTTCACCAGGTGAGTTTGGACTAACAGCTTGGCTCATACCCAGAGCCATTTTTTTTCCCGAGCAAATGATGGCCGTTTTGTTACTGTAAATATTTCTCTGGCCTCAGAAGACATCTCAATGAATGGGTTGTAGTGTGGCTGCACATTTAGTTGGTAGTCTCTGTTTTTGCCTTTGAATCTTTGAATCCCAGTGCTTTCTTCATTCCCAGGGCAGATGTACTTATGTCATCTTACCATCCTTGAACTAGTATTCCAATAGTAATTCAACGAAAAGGCTTCTGAACAGAAGGCTTGTTTAAATTAAGCCAATACAATCAGCCAATAAGCCTACATTTGTCCACAACATTTGCCCATATCTGCACAGTGCTATGCACCCAATTTAACACTACTGTTCATGCATCAATGCTCTTCATTTTCCATAAGCAGAACTGTAGGTAGGATTTTCTTCTTGATTATTTTTCCATCCTCCCCTAATCTCAATTTGCACAACCATAAGCAGTGCGTCAAATCTCCCGCTCTCTGGTACATGAATAAATCTTGGTGTGCACTGTAAATCTAAAATGGACAGTCTCACTCAGCAGAGCTGCTACAGGGTGGCAATATTCAACCTTGTCAGTGGTTTGTTGAGACAATTATGATGGCAGAGAAAAGGTTTGGAAAAATGGATGCAATCATGTTTGTATGGAGTAATAATCTTGTATGACGCATCTTTGCTATAATATGGCTTCAAAATATGAATCTACTAAAATATTAAGCCTGACTGTGGGTCTGAAAGTTTCTGTGGTTACAAGCAGAGTGCTTTCTGAAAACTTAAAAACATGTTTTATTCTTACTACATCAATAAGTATTGATTTCTGCAGAGAAGATTGTTGTTTGGCACATCTTGGCAGTGACACCCACTGCTTGAGAGAGGTTAAAAATGCATTCAATATAACAAGTGATCTAAATGTTAAAGGACAGGAAACGGAGGATTGGGACCTATTTGCCACTCTGAAATTAATTGACAATCTTGCGCAAACAACATTAATGTAAAGATTTCTAATATTGTAAAATCTTTTTTTCCTAAGTACAGATAACAGAAAACGGGTTAAGACAGTCATAATAACAAGACTAATTTTTGAATATACCAGTAACGTTTCGATAGATGAGTAAAAAGAACCTGACCTTTTATAAAGAACAATGACCTTATAACCAATGCGCAGTACTTATATTCTAGAGGTCTCACAGACCCTTGCATACTGCGAAAACTGACCACACAGGCCATGTTTAGTGCACTGTAGCTCCGGTACCACAACACTTGAAGCCTTCGTAGTTATGCATCTCACCACCTTGTGCCTCTTGCTAAGCAGCAGTAAAATCCTAATACTTTCGTTTCCCCTGACAGCCCTTTGGTAAGGGATATGACATTGATAAACAAGATGTTTAGGTAACTTGTCAGAAAAAATGTCAGTAATGAAGACTGTTTTTGTAAAGAAGTCCAAAAACCTTTTTATTTAAATGTAACCGAAGCTACTCTAGCCTCAGTGGCAAACCATGTGAGGATGCCTGCTGTATTTTATGTGTATGAAAGGGTGCGTGAATGCATTACAGTGACTGCTGGGTGTGATAATTTCGACACTTTCTGATTATTGTTGGACAGCATTTGTAGCTCTGTGTGATCGTCTAGCTCACACAGTGTGCATGTGTTGGTGTGTGTGGAGGATGTGAGGAGACATGGTGAGTAGCTTGCTTTCTTTGCGCCTGACTGTATTTGTATGACTGTGCCTTTTTAAATTTTCAAGTGAATTACTCAAAGGACATTTTGTGCCTGACTCTGAGTCACATCTGTAATGACTATGAAATGCTACGTCTCTATCTTCAACTCATGAATGGTTCAAAGATCCTGTCTCCTTGGCCAAAGAACAGTCCTTCCAGAAAAATGCAGAGTTTTTTTGTGATTGTTGTGGGCAAAAATTCTTGATTATGCGGCACGTTTTCTTAAAAATCGAATGGAATATGCGGGAAATTTATGCAATAAAATTGCGGGAACTTGCAAAAACTGCGGTTTGATGAAAAGAGAAAAAAAAGTGATTCTCCCAACACCGTGTTCTCACTAGGTTACTACCTTAATGTAAAGAGTCATTTCTTATTACTTCCTATGATAAGCTAGCATACTACATCACAGAAAGTGCTGGGAATATTTATGTTCTCATCTTGTTTTATTTCAGACCTTAATAAACACATGGTTCAAACTTACAAAACATTGATAAGTCAAACAAGTTCTGTAGCTTTACAAAAGGAATATGCTACAACTTCGGTAAAAATGAACAAATAAAATATAAAAAAATAAAATGTGTGCTTCCTGTTTTACAGAGGTAGCTATACAAAACAGACATCTTCTGTTAAAATAAGTGCTTCCAATGCACAAAGTGCAAACTCTTACTGTAAGGTAAATTTACATACTACTAATATACAACTGTAAGGTTTTTGAAACTAGTATGATTTTTTTTGTTGGCAAATGAGACTGATTTGCGGGCTTCATGATGGCTTCATCATGGGGTTTGCAGCTTTTGATGATGTTCAAGTCGCCTAATTACGTCACTTCATAACGTTCCCATGGCAACAGGGGAAAATGGCTGCTCTTGGGTGAAGTAAACGCAGCATTTTTCAACTTATTGCTAAAATATATGTGACTTTTTTGCAACGAAAATGCGGGGATTATGAAATCATGCATGCCCCGCATATTTTGCGTGGAAATCGGCAATTTATGCGGCGAAAGTGCGGCGTATTTGAAAAAAATGCAGCCCCCGGATAAGTATGCGGACTTTGGCTGATTATGCATTAAAGCCGGACTATGCAACAGCAGTTTCCAGACCAGATTCCTTCGCCGTTTTCTAGCTTTGCACCAGTTTTGTGCATACGCTTTTCGCTGCAGGGCTCCCCCTACAGCTTCGGCGCAGATACACTGTCGAAAAGACTTGTTGACGAGCCTCCCCCGCCCACCTAGCTGCTACTACGTTACCATGTGCATCTGTTTTCTAAGAAGCCGGCTGGCTAAACAGCGAGTCACGTCTGGCACTTAATGCACTTCGTGCTCTGTGTTCAGCCGGACATATCGCAAGATACAGGCGACAAACCATGCGACATTCAAAGACCGAACTAGATATCTAAATACCAACAAGAACCTGGATTCAGAACGCAAACAAACGTGTTTGGTAGCAAGTGACTGCTACGCTAAACACCCGCTAACTATCGAGCGAGCCATCAAGAAACCAAGCTAAACACATGCAGGGCTCACAGTAAAACAGTCAAGCAATAACGTTGTTCAAAAGACTATCAAGTCACGTTGCAAAGACAAAGTTCATCCACTCACAATTTCAACAGCAACACGGCCAAGTCGGCGCCTGTTTTGGACTCCTCAAAAGCTCGTCCTATGTTTACTCGTGTCTGGTCTCTTTTTTTTGTCAAGCTCCTTTTTCTTCTTCTTCTGTTCCTCCGACTGTGGCTTCTTGGGTCTCTCTATAGTCGACTGATACATGAGGAATACAACAATTGCCTTGCAACTGGCAGTTTATATCTACCCGGTTCCATGTTTGGGGGTGTGTTTGCCGTAAAGCAGTTTCGAAACTACAATCTGACTACATTTTCGAGGGGCGGCGGGATACTTCCGCCGGCTCACTTCCGGATTGACTTCGGACCGGTGGCAGCAAGTTGCATGTTCCGTTTCTCTGCCCAGAAGCGCTAGGGGGAGTCGTAGCAATGACCAAACGACCCAGAAAGTGTCAAAGAACATTCAGAATGACTTTCAGCCTGCATAGTTAGGGTAATTTTTGCTAATATTGTTGCATAGTGCCCCTTTAAATTATGCGATCGCATTTTTCTGGAGGGACTGAAAGAAGAACAATACTGGAAAGCTGTTGCAGAGTTCAAAATGTTTACATAGCTAGTGAGCTGACACAGAACCCTACAATTTGCAATTCTTATTCACCGGAAGGAGTCATTGAATGCTAGATGTAACGAGCCTTATTATTTGGCTGTTTATACTAAGGTATCAAAAAGGCATTGCACTAAGCATTAGGTCCATCAAACCATCAGCCTAAATAATTTAGAAAAACAAAAGGTTTAAATCGGGAATGTGCTTCCATAATTGGACCTCACTTACAACTAAGGTTTTCCAAATGGAAATGGTATTAGAAGTTATGTACGATGGCTAATCTATACCACAATCACCTAGCAACTGCAAACATGAGATGTGCTTTGTTCACAACGTTCTTCTGGTTTCATGTCTGCTTTAAATCCAGTCAAGCATCTGGATTTGCATTAAAGAAACCCGAATAATATTGCAATTTTAAAGGAATTAGAACTTTTAACTTGGGTTTTAAATACCGTAAAAACAATATTGTCTGCAAATATATCATTTCTTATTCTGCGCACTGAAAACATTGGATTGCACTGTTTATGTCGCTGGTGGTACACACATAGACAAGGTCAGTGGCTAGCTAACTCAGCTAGCTCCCCTTATTGCCCCCTCAACCTTGACAAGGTAAGATAATTGTAGTGGACCTCTCTCCTGACAAATCTGTGGAGAGTGAGAGAGATTCTTGTTGACTCCTGCGTCGCTTATGGCAGTATGGCAGCTCTCATGAATAAAGCATGTGTGGCTTGGAAACATGCAACATATTTTGGAGCCACCTATATTAGAGCATGCTGTGGCTTACACCCATCTGGAGGCCCACAGCTGTCACCAGTCCATAGTCCCTCCTCATGTATAAATCCATTTGGAAAAAATTACAACGATGTCTTTTTGTCAGGAGTCCTCTTGTCGATCTCCGTGGCCTTTCTTATCATTACTTATCTACTTACGTAGCTACCTAAGTTTTTAACACCTAGTCCTAATGTAGAAAATGATAAAGTTAATAAGGGACTAATCCGCTGTCTAAAAATGCTGTAAGTAATGTCTGCTCTGGGGACGCATTTTTGCGCATTTTGCCAGTAAAATGCTTTTAATGTGAAAGCTGCAGCTGTACGAAATGTTCAGTTTGCATTAGTAGTGAATTAACATAGTGCTCCACGGACACTGGAGCACACAAAAAGCCTGTGTCATGGATAACGTCCGGTGTTTGTCACGTGCTTAGTCATTTTCCCCAACCAAATTCCACTCAAAATTACTATTTATTAAAATATCTCACCAAATCTATTAACAAAAATTTTACCCTTTTTCAAAAACCCCCCCTTACACTAATAACAATCTCTCACTATAAAAAAAACAACAAAAAAAACAAAAAAACCCCACTTTCACACCCCCCACAAAAACCCCACACAAACCACACATACCCCCAACCTCACTACACCACACCATCACACTCCTAATAACCAAAACAAAACCAAACCCACACACACTCTCCTCACACAACCTACATATCTTAACACCCAAAAAAACCCCTCCTCAAATCACAACTACACAGATATACACCTAAACAATACAATTAAATAAAAAATCCTATAGAAATTTCATATTAACTACACAGATAGATACACCTCTCTCTCACTCACACTCCAAGAAAAACACTCTCCCTCATATAAATACAACTTACTATCTAACCACATATCACAATCATACACTACAATAAACTTACCAGAAATACTATACCACAAACATTACCATAGAGATAACAAAACTAAATCACTCCCACCCCAAACCACTAGACTACACACTACTAGCACATACGAAGAACATTACAACACACTACAATATCTTTTTAGATAAAACAACAATCTTTTCCTCCATTTGATACATAAAACCTCCATTTTCTCCACTAATGATTCAGCAACACTTTCACTCTCGCGTAAGATTATTTAGATATACAAGCAGACAGATAGATAGAGACTCAAATAGCTACTTCCCACTCCCCTCCCTACATCCTCCCATCCCACCTTTCTCTCTCTCGCCCAACAACCCCTCACCACTACCCATAAAAAAACTCTCATCTCTCTCTCTTAAACCCAAACACAACACTCATTCCAATTCCACTCTCTCTCTATAAACAAACCATAAATAAACCACTCTCTACACTCGATAGAGAGAGCGGACAATTGACTCAACCTCCCCCCTTCCCCGCCTCTCCACATACAACATATATATATAGTCAATGCCTTATCTATCTATAAATACACTAATTCTCAATACTATACACCTCATTTCAATCTCACCTTAAAAACAAAAGAATATATAGAGATATATACACCTCAGCTCATATATATAGAGATAGATAGATATCCCCACCCACCCACCACACACAATCCAATTACTCCCATCAACGCATATACATAAGCTCCTCCTATCATTAATATTCTCAACTAACCCTACCCACTAACACAACAAGACGAAATCTACAGAAAATGCATATCCATCATCCTCGCCCCTCTCATCTTACCCTCTACGCCCCTCACCACCTCCCCCCCAAATTCACTCGACTAAATATATAATACTACTCTCCCTCCCCCTCTCCATATATACACATAACCTTAACAAAGTCCCTCCACCCCCTCCTCTCACTCTTCCTCAAAAACTATTCAAACACTAGAGATACTATCTACACACTCCACGCACACGCGCCACCTTGTGTGAGTACATCATAACCACCAAACCTTTCCACTATACCTACTCTTTCTAATAAACATTCACATAGCTCACATCACTCGCACACACTATCTCCCTTTATCTACTCACCACTGAGAGATCCTATCATCCTCAACCCCCAATAAAATAAAAAAACTAAGATACTTTCCACCTTCACCCTCCCACCTCCCCCCCCCTAATAACACCAGTCCCCCCCTCTGCTATCCCTCACAATCATACATATTCACATCTTTTTACTATGTGTTGTGTTTTCCTCCCCATCTCATTACAATTAACACTATATTCACTACCTACAAACATAGACTCCTCTCTTCATACAACCCTATCCTACTCTAGCACTCGCACAAATCCCCAAACCCTCTCACTCCATCTCTCTCTCTCTAATCCACTCTCATCTATCCATATATATCCTTCACAATACTCTCTTCCTCAACCCAAAACTAAACACAACCAACACAAAATATCCTATATATACCTATATACCACCTAATACTCCCCTCCCCTACACAAACCAATCTCCCCAATTACATAAAACCGCTAGTATGAGTGTCTCTCTACACCAAACAATTTACCATCTCTCCCCCCCCTCCTACCACACATCCTAAATTCATTCCAACTTCAAATAAACCCTAATCCATAAAAATCACAAATGCTCTCGCACTATCGCACTGTAGAGATGATAGTGAGACAGATAATTATTTACATACATCACAATTTCAAAAACTTCCCTATAATCACTTCACACCCCTAAACAACATCCATCTCCGCTTCGACACTACACAATCTCTATATCAAAAATAACCCTATATATATAGAGAGAGATAGAACCTATAAACCCGCATTCTTTCTCCCTTATACCCATATCTAATACTGCCAACCCCCAAAAAATTACAAAACATTCTCTGCTTCGCACACTCTCGCCTTCTCTCCATCCCAACAAATATACCACTCTCAAACCACAAAATCTCACTAATCCAAAAATAAAATAAATAGCTCTCCCTCCTCCTCACTCATATCCCACGCTCATCAACAACCACTCCCTTATATAATTTCACTTTAAAAATCTCAACTCAATTTAAAATCAAATCAAATATAACAAATCGCACTCCGACACTCCAAACTTCCACATTCACACTACTCTTCTCTCAAAAATCACCCCAAAACAAATCTACCCAAAACACTACTTAATACCATAGCACCACCAACAACCAAACACCCTCTCTCTATCTAGATAGATATAAAATTCCTTTTCATATCTGTGCGGCCACACACTCTCGCATCTCTCACATATCCTCTTCTCATATTTAATTCATTTCTCAGCTTATTTCTTTATTTTGATCTCTACCCCTCTCAGCAGAAGATCATATAGCACATCAATCCCCCCCTGTATACACTCCTGTGTGTGTGCGCACATATACATTTATATAACACTATATACCTCACAACGCTCTCGCCTTGGCGCCCCATAACACCAAATCACAACCCTATACTCTCTCTCTTACTACCTCTAAAATACAACTCCCTCCATTAAAACCTCAATCAAAAAAAAACCCTCAACACTCTTCTCTCACTCACCTTCTCCAAAACTAACCCCAATAAATCCACTCCACCCAAAAATCAACCAACCCCCTAAACCACTAACTAACACACTAACAAACCCACTAATTTAATACAAGAACCAAAACAATCAAACAACCTCACACAACCCACCTACAAACAACCATCCAAACACACAACACCCCAAACAACAACCAAACAACACACACCACCCAAACCCCCAAAACATACCCAATCCACAAACACAAACAAACCACATCTCAAACCCACCACACCTCCACACATAAATCACCCTCACCACCCCCACCCCACCACCACACCACACCCCCACCCACCCACCCCCCACCACACCCACCCCACACCCCAACCACCCACCACCACCCACACCCCCCCCACCCCCACCCACCCCACCCACACACCCCACCCCCCCCCACACCCCCCCCCACACCCACACCCCAACCCCCCCCCCACCCCCACCCCACCAACCCCACCCCACCCCACACCCCCACCCACCCCCACACCACTCCACCCCCACCCCCCACCACCCCCACCACACACCCACCCAACACACCCCCCACCACCCCCCCACCCACCCCCCACACCCCACCCCCACACCCACCCCACCCCCCCCCCCCACCCCCACCCACCCCCCAACCCCCCCACCCCACCCCCACCACCCCCCACACCCACCCACCACCACCACCCACCCCCAACCCACCCCACCCCCCACCACCAACCACCCCCACCACCCCCCACAACCCCCCCCACACCCACACACCCCCACAACCCACCCCACCCCCCCCACCCAACCCCCCCACCCCCCACACCACCACCCACCCACCCCACAACCCACCCCCCCACCCCCCCAACCCACCCCCACCCCCCCCCACCACCCACACCCCCCACCCCACACCACCACCCCCCCCCCCCACCCCACCCCACACCACCCACCCACCACCCCACACACCCCCTCACCCCCCCCCCACCCACCCACCCCCAACACCCCCCAACACACACACCCACACCAACCCAAACCACCCCCCACACACACCACCCCCACACCCACCACCACACCCAACCCCCAACCACCACAAAACCACCCCACACCAACACACCCACCCCCATCCTCCCCCCCCCACCCACCCCCCCCCCCCCACCCCCCCCACCCCCACCACCCCCACCCCCCCCACCACTCCCACCCACCCCACACACACTCTACCCACACCCACAAAACCCCCACACCCCCCCACCACCACAACACCCCCCCCACCCCCCACCCACCCCTCCCCCCCACACCACACCCCACCCCCCAACCAACTCCCACATCTCTAAAACTCTCTCACTCTCAACATACCCAAAACACAAACACACTCCAGATACTCCCCCCACTCTAACTACAAACTCGCATCCCACAACACACCCCCTCTAAAACATCACCAACACACAATACTCTAATTAACCTACTATAGACCTCCTACAAATCTTCCTTATCTTCCACCTATCAAATCCACTCCCCCACCACCCACAACCCAACAAACACACACCCACACCCCCCCCCAACTCCAACAACCCACCCCCCCACCCCAACCCCACCCCTCCCCTATTACCCCCAACCAAATCCTACCACCCCCTTTTATTCATAATACCCCATCATTTCTCTCCCATCCCCACTCCCTCTCTTTTCTAACTCCCACCCTCTCATCTCTTTTTATTACCTATTTCTATTTTCTATTTCTTCATCCTTTCCCCAACTCACGGAGCTCGCACCCCCCTCATCAAAACATCTCCATCATACAGAGATATGACAACCTAATCACGACCCCACCACATATCTATGCACCGCTCACATTCTTTCTCTCTACCCCCACCACCCCAGCCCCCCTCCATCCCAACCTCTCCACCCAATAGGACCTAGAACATCACTCTAACTTTCTATACTACAACTCTATAGTTATCTAATCCCCTCTCCCCCCCCCCATCCCTCCCCCACCCACACCCCACCCCCACTCCGCCCCCCCCCACCCCCCCCTCCTCCCCCCCACCCCCCACCCCCCCCACCCAACCTCCCCCCTACCCCCCATCTTACCCAAAATACCTCCCCCCCCCCCACCACCCCCCCCCCAACCCCCCCCTGAGCCCCTGACCAACCACCCCCCTCTCCTCCTTCATCCACATACATGACGGAAATTACAGATCATGCACAATTCCTTATCTGTCCCACTTCCTCCATTAACCTCTTCATATACCAACACTTGTGTCACCTGACTGCCCCAATCTGCCCCCCCCCCCCTGCCCAGAGCCCCGCTCTCATTCGATTTCGGGTTTACTCCTACATATAACACCAAATCCCCGGCCGATGTGACCTGCCCCCTTCTCCGCCCCCCACCATTATGTTGTCGCTCGCATCACTCCGCTATGGTGTGTCCCCACAAGCGACTCGACAGCGCGCACTCTAATGTGTCTAGCGATCGCGTCGCGCCGCTCCTCTTCTCACGCACGCGCCAGAGCCCCGCCGCCCCCCGCCCACTCCCTCCCAGGTGTATATATCGCCCACATCACACAGTGGGAACCCTCCGCCTCCCCCCTCAGCCCTTGCCCCCCCGGGTTTTCTGAAGAACAGTTTAATATGTGTAATAGAGCCTTGTTAAAGTTTAAAGAAACGAGTGTAGTGCAGAGATGAGCTGCAGGATTTAGGTCAGTGCCGTACAAAGGTCTGCACTGCAGTTTATTAAGAATTTATGACCCTCCTCTGCAGGGCACCTTATGAGAATTCCATCTGAGCAGGCTGGTAAACAAATAATGCTATGTAATTGAGATTTATAATGCAAATGTGTTAGCCACTATGTAGCCCATAAATTTCTGCTGCTTGCCTTCTCACCACATAAACACTTGCATGTACACATACAAAAACATGCACATAAAATAAGGCTTGCATATTTAGAGAATGGGCATGTGCTAGCCGTGTGTGTGTTGTGCAAGCTTTATTCTCATGATGTATACTGACATACATAGTGTACTTTTCCAATTTGCATTCAATCAGCAGAGATTTATGGTGATCCATGGGCTCTGTTGCTGGTCACAGTCTAATCCCCGCTCTGGCCCTAGACGCTTTACAGCAGACAGGGCTCTAAATTACCTACTGCAGTGGTCGAGGAGCAGAATCACCCAGAGAGCCCACAAATTCTCAGCTCAGCAGTTCAAGGGTCAGCCCTCAGCCAACTGCAGTTCAACTCAACCAAGTATAGCCCACCTAATTTGCTGGTTGAGAAAATATATCAACTCCCAATTGATTGTTTTGAAAGGCATTTACCCATGACAATTCAATGTTTTAATGTTTTTTTGTCAATCCTGAAGGCCAGGTTAAAAGAGTTTGGCCTTGAAAGGGGCCACTTTTGTTATCCAAACAGCTCAGATGGAGAATGCATTTTTTTTTTTCGTAAAGGAAAGCAGAGAGAACAGCCTAAGACAGACAGCTGTTTGATTCAAAATGGATACATTTGGGCAGACTGTATTGTGTATAGCTATTGAATGCATTTCTATAAAGCCACGAAGGCCTCAGGTCTAGTCTTTGTCTTTCAACCTGCAAATGCAAATCTGAGGTTTTGGAGCAGTCCGGTATGAAGTGAGCCAACGAGGCAGTCTAGCAAAATAAAAGTCAATGTCCAAATGTTATAAAGTTAAAAGTATAAATGTTTCAGCATGCCTGTATGTACTTAACTGCTCTGTAGCACCTGTGCTAAGTGTACAATTTTGCTTACAAGTACTACAGTGAAATGGCTGACTGACAGGTGCAGCCTGAACATTAAAAATTGATGAGGGCCATTTAATTGGTCCCTGTGGTTACCTCTAAAGTTGGCTGTTTTTGGCTTGCCCCCCAGCTTGATTTTCTCCTGTCATAGCCAGACTCCCTGTCTGCTTCAATGTCACATTAACATTCCCAAGTGCTGGTGTGATTGAATTGGCCCCACGCAAAAAATGGAGCATCTTTTTTAGCAGATGCAACGAGGAGAGATCTGGCTATCATCACTCAGTTTGAAATTGATCTTGATTGATATTGGTAGACGTGGCAGATTTATATTTAGCCATCAATGGTAACAGAATCATGACCAGACGGAGGAAATCTAATGAACAGCACATTAACGAAGCTGTGTACAGAATACTGCACCACACTCAACTTCACCACAGGTCTTGGGAACAGGTAATTGGAATGAATCTGCTCTCTTCATTAATACCGCTAAATGTCCTACTACTCATAGCCCTCTCATCTTTCTTCACTTTCACTTTTCAAACTGTTTTTGCCATTCTTTTCACCGCTACTGTTGTCAGGTTTTAAATCCAGTGTAATACTGTATATGACACATTTTTTATATTAGTATGTATTCATCTTGATGTATCTTAGGACCGCAGCTTAAAATGGATAATTTCCAATCCCACTATTATAGTTCAGGTTTCACCACATAACATAATGTTCCTTCCAGTGCTTTGTTTCCTTTAGCTCTATAAACTATGCAATGGGTCTCAGTCGCACTGTTTTTCCAAATGGCAGTCAGCACACTGTAAAATAGCATACATTATATTGCCAAAAGTATTCATTCACCCATCCAAATAATTGAAATCAAGTGTTGCAATTACTTCCATGGCCACAGGTGTATAAAAGCACCTAGGCATGCAAAATGTGTCTACAAACATTTGTGAAAGAATGGGTTGCTCTCAGGAGCTCAATGAATTCCAGTGTGGTACTGTGATAGGATGCCACCTGTGCAACAAGTCCAGTCGTGAAATTTCCTCACCCCTAAATATTCCACAGTTAACTGTCAGTGGTATTATAACTAAAATAAGTGGAAATGATTGGGAACGACAGCAACTCAGCCATGAAGTGGTAGGCTACGTAAAATGACGGAGCGGGGTCAGTGGATACTGAGGCGCATAGTGCGCAGAGGTCACCAACTTTCTGCAAAGTCAGTCGCTACAGACCTCCACACTTCATGTGGCCTTCAGATTAGCTCAAGAACTGTGCATAGAGAGCTTCATGGAATGGGTTTCCATGGCCGAGCAGCTGCATCCAAGCCATACATCAGCAAGTGCTGTACAAAGTGTTGGATGCAGTGGTGTAAAGCACGCCGCCACTGGACTCTAGAGCAGTGGAGACACGTTCTCTGGAGTGACGAATCATGCTTCTCCATCTGGCAATCTGATGGACGAGTCTGGGTTTGGCAGTTGCCAGGAGAACAGTACTTGTCTGACTGTGTTGTGCCAAGTGTAAAGTTTGATGGAGGGGGGATTGTGGTGGGGGATTATGGTGTGAGGTTATTTTTCGAGAGCTGGGCTTGGCCCCTTAGTTTTAGTAAAAGGAACTCTGAATGCTTCAGCATATTAAGAGATGTTGGACAATTCCATGTTCCCAACATTGTAGGAACAATTTGGGGATGGCCCCTTCCTGTTCCAACATGACTGTGCACCAGTGCACAAAGCAAGGTCGATAAAGACATGGATGAGAGAGTTTGGTGTGGATGAACTTGACTGGCCTGCACAGAGTCCTAACCTCAACCCGATGGAAACACTTTTGGGATGAATTAGAGCAGAGACTGAAAGCCAGGCCTTCCCGTCCAACATCAGTGTGTGACCTCACAAATGCGCTCTTGGAAGAATGGTCAAAAATTCCCATAAACACACTTCTAAATTTTGTTGAAAGCCTTCCCAGAAGAGTTGAAGCTGTAATAACTGCAACGGTCGACTGACGTCATATTAAACCCTATGGATTAAGAATCATTCATATGCGAGTCAAGGCAGGTGAGCAGATACTTTTGACTTCTCATCCTGAAGGTCCTTTCTCAGGTTTAGCCACAGTTAATAATCCACAGCCATCCACCAAAAACACAGACAAACAAATGTCTTGATTTTTCTTTCTTTTTTTCCCCCCCTTTTTTCCTCTACCTGAGAGATGTTTTGTGTGTTGGAGCTGTAAAACCACATGGCAAGATGTGTGAGCTGCTCTGAGGTTTTAAATTTGTTTTCTTCCCTTTGAGCTATGATGATCCAACCACACCACACAGCGAAGCTCGCCTGAATGAAGGTTTTTGTGTTTGTTTGAGCTTGTCTTTTAACTGTGGCAGGAGAACAAATTGGCCTGTCAGCGCGTTATGATATGGGATGATTTATAGGACTGAGGCATAGTTATCGGTGTACTTGGGGAAATAAAAACTTTTTTTCTTTTTTTTTTTAGCCATTTAGCTGTATTTTCTCTGGCTCTCTGGATAACCAGACCAAAGTGTAGAGGATAAAGCAACAGGCAGTGAGGACTCAAAGCCAAAACATTCAAAATCACCTCACTTAGATCTGAGAACTTTGGGAGTATCACTTTTCTCATGACAGGAAGTGACTGAAAAACAAAACATATCAGAAATCACCTCTGTATACTTAGCCCTGTGGCACTCCCCAACACTTTGCTGGCAGCGGCACATTAAAATGCTGCTGTGTCAGTAAATATTGGAAATTGGCATTTCCTCCGGGTGATGCTTCCTGAAAGGTCAGTTTTGGGCGGCAGCAGCACAGTGGCTCTGCCTCTATCTCAGCTCTGTATAATGGAATTCCGAAGAACTGCATGGCATTTCCAGTGATGGGACCTGACCTTCTTGATCATCATTTATATCATGGACATTACCCAACACATAGCCCAGTGAAATCCTTTTGTTCAACATCCTGCTCTGTCATTCTTATTGCCTCATTACTTTCTCTTATTCTGTGGGCTGTATATATTGCTTTTGTTTTAGACTGAACCCTGAGTAGAGCAACGGCTTAAATGCAAAAGAAGAGCATCCCACACACTTACAAAGTGAGACCCCCATGAATATGGAATATTCTAAAATTTGTGTAAGCCATTGTTACCGAAGAGATTCAATTAAGCAGTTGGAATAATGATCCACCACCCTTTGACCGAACTTCACTGTTATTTTTCTGAGATGGCACTTAAAGCCAGCACTGAAGAGACCATAACAGCTCTCCAAGAATCATTGACATTTCTACATGTACTGACAGCTCCTTTTGAAACATGGTGACTCACCTTTTCTATTCATTTGCCTTGAGAAGATATCCAAATACTGTGTGTGTATGTTGCGCCTCCTCCTGATTTGCCATCTCACAATAGTGGCTGACCAAGCAAGGTTAACTGTCCCAGTCCATAACTGACCGCACAGCTTGTAGGGAAAAGCAACAGGCTTTATCATCACATCCGGTTTGAGGAACATTTCACAGCAGCACTCAGGACAAAACAGGGGGTGGGAATTATAGTGATAGGCTCTAATGGTTGAAGTCACTATAAAAGGAGAGTATTAGTCACTGGAACATGAGTGATGATCCCGTTCTTTTACACACAGTAGCAAATTTTGTTTTGTGAAATACAAATGAATTGTATTGTGAGGCTAGATGTGGTTTTCAATCAGTCACACCTACATGATGTGTCAAAGTGTGCCTGGGCAAGATATTGAATTCCAAATTGCTCCTGATGACTGTGTGTGAGTGGTTGTGTGAATGGCTGAGCATAGAAACGTCACGGAGGAGCTTTGGATAGAGAGCACTGTATCACTCCTGATGCGCAGCTCGGTTCAACCTCTGCCATCAGCGTATAAATGTATGTGAATGGGTACATGCTGTAGAGCCCTTTGAATGGTAATCAGACCAAAAAAGCATCATATAAATAATTAAAAGCCAATTTACCATACCATTAAGTATAAAAGCAGAGACCTAAGGTTCCTTGTTAAAATGTGTGTTACCTACCGATTAATCTAGAAACATGTATCCAGTACAGTGAAAGTAGTTTGGTCTGTGAGGTGCCTTAGTTTGTGAGTACCCCCCCGAGTTAATCTCATAAGACCACTATTTGCCTTACTGAAACAATCCAAGGTGTTCTTGTCTCTTCTCTGTGCAACTTATGTATTCACATGTCACAGTCAGAGCAGCCTTGCAGAGTTTCCTGAGTGCTGAGTGAAGCCAGCAGCTGAGCTGAGTATGAGCACAAGTGATGCTTTCACAGTGCCCTGCTCTCAGCCGTCTGAATACTTCCCCAAGCCCTCATTAGCATGGCTGCTGCATTCAGCCTCATCCCAGGTCTTTGCCATAGCATGTGTGCATCACACACACACACACACACACACACACACACACACACACACACACACACACACACACACACACACACACACACACACACACACTCTCTTACTTACTTACTTACAACTCCCTCCCAACTACAGTTGAATCCTCCTGTCTACGTCCCGTTTCCCCGGTTGGATTTCTCCCTCTTATTTACTCCTCCATACCGTTCCCCCTCTGGCTCTTTCTTCATCCTCGTCTTTTCTCAAACTACTTATTTCTCCCTGGTTCTTTCCTCTCTTTTTCCAAGCTTCCTCCCTCTCACATTTTCTCCAGTCTGTCAGCCACGTATTAACTCCGCTCCTGTGTGATGATCACCCCCTCGAGCACACTCTCTCCTCATCTCCTCTTGCATACCTTTCTTTAATAGAATGTCAACTTGTACATTTCCCTCCTCTCTACTTCGCCCATCCTTCGATTAATCAGTAGTGGATGGTCGCAACGGACAACTCTTTTTATTAATATTGTCACAGGACAACTATGGAGCTCTCAATTATGTCTAAGGAAGACATATTTGAAATAGGTTTAGTTGTGTTTGTGACCTTTTGCTTTGAATTGATGTATGCACATAGGATAGGTTTCTCTGAGCGGGGTGAAAGGAAGTGTCCTTATCCTACTGTAGCTCCCCATCTCTCTGATACATACTGTGTTTGAAAGAGCATGGTTCTGCCGAGATGCATGCATCTACATGTCTTGGAGTGAGTGCACGATATTCAGCGGATCGCTCTCCACTCACACCAGGGATACTGACACGCTCAGCAGGATTAGACGCATCATAAGTCCTAGTCTGTTGGTAGTGTCGGAAAAATCTTTTGCATGGAGAAAACAGGGATTTCCTCACCATCTGTGGATTAGTTCACTTTAGTTGTGGTTATGGCCATTGTTGAGACATGTCCTCTTAGTGTGATTTGCTCACTTACAGCAAGGGGAAATGCGTCTTAATTTTGCATTTCAAACACTCTTGCACGGTTGAGTTTCTCAGCACTGTCCTCACCAGTTCTGTCCTGCAGAGAACCCATCAATTAAAAGATTGGCTGCTATTACCTCGTGTTCACCTTTTCCTTGCTCTCACAATCAACAGCTGCCAGCGGACTCCTCCTCCAGACAGCCAAGCACCTGCATACAGCGGTGTTGTAGCCAGTATTCTCTCTTGGCACGCTCGCTTGCATGGTCACACTGGTGCTTTTCACATGTATAGTTTGTTAAAAGCTGCCAGCTTCTGATTATGTGTAATGGAGTTGGTCTCACGATGTCATGCTCATTGCTGACATACCGTTTGTTTCTGGTCACTGCGCTGAGATTTACTATCTGATGTAAAGCGTCGAAGCCCCATTAGGGTGTTTACATCTCTTACTTGATGAGCAGCTAAGAAGAGCACTGTGGCCTAATTACTATGCTGGCAGGGGGCTTGTTTAGCAAACTCGAAGAGGGATTGGAAATGGCGTTCCAAGGTAAAACCCGAGTCTAATTATGATGAGATGAAATAATTCAAAAAGATTGCCAATGCTAAATGAGATGCATTTGTGAGGCGCTTCACATGCTGCCACTTCCAAGTGGGGTTTATGGTAATTTATGGATTTCTCAAAGTTGATGAGTTTTTTATGGCTCCAATGTATTTTGAGTTGGGTTCCTAGCTGACTTTGACAATATTGTTAATGGTTTGTTGGAAGCAACAATACAAATCTTTTCCAGCTTGGTATTGAACCCATGGTCTCAAAATCGTCTTGCTAAACATTTTAAACTTCCTCTCATCCATTACATGTGTCTTCTTAGATTTAATTGAAATTGGTGAGGCCTGTTAGAGTGCTTTTCTAACCCAGAGCAGTTTATTCACACCTACGCAACATAAGTCATTGTTCAAATTGTTGGGAAAGAGGGTTCTCAAACATTTTTCCTGGAACTGACAGCTGGAATAAATCTATGAACAGGGCTGCTGTTTACACTTTTTCGTTTCCAAAAAGACTTTCACACAGGATCATTACCACCACCTGAAATTAATTGATTGACAGCCGTGTTTTCCTCCTAATAGAACTTGCATTCTGTGTGACTTGATCATGCTTAACCCTGTGAAGATGAGTTATCAATCTACCAGGTTGTAGGCGTGTGTTTGTCAGCTTGGCTCTGAGCACGTCCCTAATGTGGGTGTCTACCTTACCTGTCACACTGCTACTAACTCATCTTGATAAAGTGTGAGATCATTGCGTCTGTAGTATCACATAAATATTCAGATTGAGTCGTGCCAGCAAATGACTAAAGTGACAGAAATTGATTCATCGTTCAACCTGCATGCAGGTAGTGTTATATCCACAGACCTGTTTATACTTATACCTACTAACACATTAGTTGAAACATGACGTCTTTTCTGTCTCGTAGTGCCCCGACTCCACCTGTAAGCAGGACCTGCTCGCCTACCTTCAGCGTATTGCCCTGTACTGCCACCAGCTCAACATCTGCAGCAAAGTCAAGGCTGAGGTGCAGAACCTGGGGGGAGAGCTGGTTGTCTCTGGGGTAAGTGCAACATCATTTTAACCTCAGACACATTGTCAATAGTTTACTATATCTGTCGTGTTAAAGGCCCAACACTAACTGAAGTAGTAGTAGATCAGTTGACATGACACTATTTGATGACTGCAGGAGGGCTGGTAAAAACACTGCCGGTTTCAAAACCTTCACAAAAAAGTGTAAACATGTAAAATGAGACTAAAAGGGCAGTTTTTTTCCTGAAGCCTTAAGGATTCAGTGTATTTTTGTGAGAAACTAAACAACAATTAAATCTCTACAAGGTACCTTTAATTCTGAGCTAGAAAGATAATTATATCAATCAATTTAATTGGCTACCTTCTAAGGTTTTATTATGTGGTGTTGCCCACATAAATTAAAATACTAAGACATACTGGCATTGGCTGTTGGTTGTGATTAGTTTATGATTCATTCTCTGCACTGTAATTTGCAGCTTTTATTTAATACTGAATCAAGAGATAAGAGAAATAATAGCTTCCTCTGTGCGAGAGAGGACTAATGTTGCCCAAATGTTTCCTAACCTTTTATACCTCTTAAGATAACACTGCGACACCCACTTTTACAGAGCCTTTTAAGCATTAATTAACCACTAAGTCGCCAGTCGAATTAATTAAAACAGGTTTCCTTTGTGTGCAGGAAGTAATGAATTCCTCCCTCAGTTCTGTAAAGCCGAAATGAGCCTATGCTTCTGACAATCCACGTCAAGTGTCACCAGAGGCTATTAAATTGTGGAGATTAAATTAATGTGACCTTTTTCCTTATTCTCAAATTTCTCACATCTGTTTGTATGCCAGACAAACTCTGAAAGGTCGCTAATTCCTCAGTACAAACACTTGGGTCTCTGTTATTCTCTCAGAAAACTTGCAGTACAAAATTGGAAGACTTGAGAAACACAGGAGCAGTTTTACTTTTTACTCAAATTCAAAACAGATGTAAAGTCAAAAAAAGGTTGTGCCTTCACCGTTTTACTAGGCTAACCATTTCACTTGGTGTGCTCTCTTCTCTTTCATGTGCTCAGTTGGACAGCGCCATGTCTCTTATTCAAGCAGCAAAGAACCTGATGAACACAGTGGTGTCCACTGTCAAGGCCTCCTATGTTGCATCTACCAAGTACCAGAAGAACAAAGGCATGGAGGCCCTCAACATGCCAGCTATATCCTGGAGGATGAAAGCTCCTGAGAAGAAGCCTCTGGTGAAGAGAGAGAAACAGGATGACGGCCAAACCAACAGAGTCAAGAGATCCTCTCAAAAGAAGCATATCAACCCTGTGCAGGCTCTGAGCGAGTTTAAAGCCATGGATAGCATCTAAACTCCTCCAGTTGTCGATTCAAGGGAACACAAAAATAATATTGACCAATGAGTTTATATATAGATGGAGCTTGTCATTCTTTCAAAAAGAAAAGTTTTTATCACGTTTATTCCACCTTTGTGTAGACGGCTTGTCTGTTTGATCCATTATATTCCCACACCGCCTCATTTCTATTCCATAAGTTCACATTTGCTATAGTCTGTAGCATTAACTGGGTCTTCTCTGAGAAATGCAGCTCGAGGGAAATCAACTGGACAAATGCATTTTTGTACATTTCCCATTTTTTTCTTTCCTGTTTATGGGAAAAAAGGGAGTGGATTTCATAGATATTAAAGGAACTAATTCCAAGAGGCTTGTGATTATTTAGTATTCTAACCAGTTTTATAATAACACCGTGGGCTCTCTCAACTATAATGTTTGATCATGGCTATATACCTTCTGTACCGCAAATATCAACTATGCAAAATCTCAACTGCCTTGTTTTAACTTGGGCAATACCTGTAGTTTATTTGGATGTGCTGGGCTAACTGGTAAGATTTTAAATAAGTTTTGGTTCAGCTGTAATGAACCAAAGTCAGTATAATTCTATGTGTGCCTGTATTTTTTTATAACTTTATAAATACTTTGTTAAGCCACTATAAACCGTTCAAATAAGTAAAAGCTGACCCTAAAAACTGTTTTCTCTGCTAACTGTGAGTACCCCCCTGAGCATTCGGACTGGTAAATGTCCCTTCTTTAAAATGCAAACAGCTCAAGTTTTATTTTCTTGATTTTGTTTCTTTTTCATGTTCACACAACTTGGCAAACCAAAAGTGACAGCATTTTCCCAGCTGTCTGTTTTGCTGCATCTTGGTACATGTGCTTGATCCTACCACACAGATCCACCCAGTTCAGTCAAACTTTGTAAATAAGCCTCAACTCCTTAGAGTCTGGGAGAACCCAGTGGGCTAAACAATGAGTAGACCCTGCGTCGGTCCACTCTAAAGCCGACAAGCTTCATTAACTGACAATGAGACCAAACACCTCCACAATATAAGAATGTGTCCAAATTGAGGGATCAATATGTTTCCTCTCCACAGCTTAGAGGTAGGAGGGGATTTGAGCGACTTTAAACTCTTGCTTATTGTTTGTATTACTTGTCCTGAAGCTTGAACACTAATCAAGATTTGATGTCATGCACAGTCTTTATAAGGAAGTTGGAGAAGTTGGTGTGGGAGCTTTAAATTAATCAGGAGATGTAGCTGCTCCGTGGAGCCTTTTTCCCAGTCATACATAGTATACTCCTGCATAGTGGTGCATTGGTGTACAGCGAGGCTTTGAAATCCTGCTGCTTTGGTCTCGGGGCTGAATTTTTGTCTTGATAGTTTGACATCTGTGAACTGCAGAAGGATGGGCATGTATGGTTATTTGACAGATGGATTCTTTTTTCTTTTTTTCTTTTTTTTTTTACTGTAGCAACCAAGCATTTCCAGAGTGTTTTTCAATGCGTTCTTCCTCCCAGTTTGTCTCTTGCTGTATTTGAGTTTGGATTTCAATCTTGAGTGATATCAAACTACTTTGCTGTGGATTATTTTTTTGTTATTGAGAGCTGACTTATTAGTGCACATGTTTCTTGTATTCATGTGCCTGCTTTATATCTTAATAAACAATTGAAATGAACCCACTGTTTTTCTTTTTCTCATCTGTACTTTAGTTTATATGCTTTGCCATTATACCAGGTTTGTGTTGTAGATAAGGTTCAGAACTAAGAGTGCAATTCTCAAAGAATCATTTTCGCTCTCAACAGTAAAATGAGTTTTGGCACACTGAGCATAATTAAGGCATTACATCATGTATACATGCCTCCCATATAGTCTCCATTACTGACTTGAGGGCTATATACAGTGTGTAACTCCTGTAACTTCTGTAATTGGTTTTCTCTACTGTTATTTTCTTTTAAAAAGACAAACTAAGTGCGGCTTTTAATATCAAACGCAGTCTTTAGTCTTCTGGTGGTGTTTCTTAAAAAACAGCCTGTGAAGAAGAATCAAGACTCAAGAAAGAGCACAATGTGAAGATAAATAGATCTGAAGCAACACAGCATTTGGAATGAACACTCCAGTTTTTCCCAAAAGTGCTGTAGTACTCTCACATCAGAGTCAGTGTGAGTCATCACTGAGAGGACACTAGGAAGACAAATCCAATTCTTCATGTTCTTACATGCAGGTCAGACAATAACTACGTTTGAGTGGTTTTTGATGATTGATATTTATTTAGTTGGTACCCTACCTCATCTGAAACCACTTATGAGTCCTATTGCTTAAGATTCTCAGAATGACTTTTATCAAGTCACAGAAAGTAGATGTGAAGTACATGGAGAGAACCAGAGTGAGAAGATCTCCATCCTGGCCTGCTGACGAGCAATTTTAACTGCTCTGCATTACTTCATCATGCCATTTACAGATATTTTCCTCAGAAAAGATGTAAACACACTGACACTAATGAATAAAGAGAAGTATTACAAAACAAAAACACAAATAGTATACTGATTGCAATTTGAGATACCTGGAAAATAAATGGCACTAGTACTGATCACGAGCTCAGTTGAAAATGAAAACTAGAATTGTGGTTGGGAGGTATATAACTCTATAAATAGATCATTTCTCACTCCTGTCAAATTGTATAAGAAGATATTGTTGACTCGATCTTTGTTGACACCATGTTCCACATGGTTTGGGATTGCACAATAACAAAGGTCTTTTGGGAAAATGCTACAAAATCCCTGGGTAAGATTTTAGGTCATAAAATCCCTTGTGACTGAGTGTTGTGTATAAAGTACAAAAAAAGGCAATTCTTTCTCTTTTTTTTTTATCTAACTTCAACAAACAGTAACAACTGGGTGTATATGTGTGGAAAAACATGAAAGTGAGCAGTGAGTTGGAAGAAAGCAGGAGGATTCGACAAACATTGCTTCATACATTTCTAGGTTTTAGAGTTGAGGAACAAGGGGAAATATCTTTGTAGAAGGTCATGTGAGACAATACAGCAACGCATTTTCGAAAAATTTGGTCATGTGTTGGTGACTGCCAGTAAGACTATGAATTTATTTACAAAGTTGATCTGAAATACCTAATACATTTATCTATATCAGTTTTTTTAAAAAAAATACAATAACTATACGTTTTGAGCCTTGCTGTCAAGGGTGGATGGCGCAAAAAGCTGGGGTGATTTCAACTTCAGATGATAAACTTATTCACCCTCTTCATTGCAGACATTTTGACGCATAAAGAATCCCAGGAAGTCAGTGCGCATGCGCAAGTTAAGCTAGCTAACAGGCATAAAAATACACTTTTTAAAATATTTTTTGGGACCCAGAAGTCTGAACCAGAAGGAATTTGAGCTGCTGTACCCGAGGAAACACTGGAGACAGAGGCGGGAGGTAGAAGGTAGGAAAACAGCCGACTTTTAGCATTAACATATATTAGCTTAGCCAAAGCTAGGCCAGTTTCAGTTGAGCTAACATTATCGAGCCTCTTACGTTCAGGTACAACAAGTCAACCGCCCGCCCCCGCCTGTTTCTGCCGCTCTGTGACTCTGTATTGGGAGTAAGAGAACAAACCAAGTGTGGTCAGAGCTAAGTTGTCCGTTTTCCAAGTGAAGTTGCTGTAAGTTAAGGTGTGAGGGCCTTATGCAAGGACAGAGATGCTCTGGTCTGGAGTAAGTTACCCCTGTGGAAGAATGGTCTGTTGGACATTAGTGGACCGAGCCGACCTTATTTAAACCCAGTCAAAAAACTAGCAACACCTCCAGTACCTGCTATGAACTTTTTTTTAAAACTTGTAAAGACCTCTTCTCTGAACATTAGTAAGTTATGCTTTACAGTGTGAAAAACCAGCCAGTCGCATAGCCGGGGGTCCAACTGACCTTTAAGAGAAACATTACCTGCTACTAGTTCACTTACGACTGGAAGGATGCTATTATGAGATGATTCAACGCCTGCTCGCTATCCTCCGCTTTTTCAATGGTAAGTCAAACTTTCTTATTTTTCCACTGGTTTTACTGTGCTGCTCTGCTGTGTTTTTGCACATTGCACACATGCTAATGTGTGATTTTGCACGTGTTGTGTTTAACATAGATGTTGCTGCCTGCTGTGGCTGCTTTGGCTCTCAGTGTGGATTTGTGTATGCGTTCAGCTTTGTTGTCAGTGCCCCTGATGGCCTTGAAGTCTGGCTGTTCCTCCTTGTTCAGCAGCCTTGAAGCTGATCTATAAATCTCGTTTCTCATGCAGTTGTGACATGGAGTGGGGCTGCTGTTTTCAGATGCATGTGTTAGGATGCAGTGTTTTAGTAAGTGTGGCTTCAAGGAAAAAGTTTTGAATGCTGGACTTATGTCCACAATTTTTTAAGTTTATGTTGCTACTTTCTGAACACTATTTGCACCACCACACAAAGTTGAAACTGTCCTCTTCTCTCTAGAAATGTCACTGACACCAAGCGCTGACATCTTCCCTGAACTTTATGCTTTATAAAACGAATCAGTATGCGGTATCGTGCCCACACTGTTGACTGAAAGAAAGAAATAGTTGAAAACAAACTGGCTTGGCAGACCTGGTCAGCATGGGCCTTACATTTCACAGTGGTAGACTTGTACCCACTATTCACTGTAGGACTGGAGTCCCATAATGACCCATTCAGTATTACCCATATTCATTATCATGAATTGAATTTTCAAATGTAATTCTTCCACTTCATCTCTGTGTAAATCGGGCCCTAACTGCTTATTATGAGTGGCCACATTAGGAGCAAACCCGCTCCCTCCAATGTTAATATATCCAGAGTGGTTTGAATTAGTTCCTCTCTTAGGAAAGAAGCAGTGCAGTTCGATCTGTTGTTGATTATTTTCACGGGGGCTGGCCGGTGTTGCTGTCTTTGTCCATACCAGTGTGAGTCTGACCCTCAATGGTGAGACCACAGTAACTGTCATGCTTACCACTGTTGTTCCTGTTTAACTGTAGGCTAATGGTGAACCTTGGTTTGGTTTATGTGGAGCTGTCCAGTCTGCTGTGGTGCTGATTACTATTAATCTTTGTCACTGAAATTATTTGTTGGATCAGGTAAATCGTTCCATCAATAAATTATACAGCGCCTATTTTGGTAATGATTATGTAAAACTTTACTGTTCTTGACTTGTTGAGTGTGAGTATTTTCTGTTTTTTTTTCTTGGTCCTGTATGATTGTAAATATTTAGACTCTAGACTCTAGAAAAGCATAAACTCTGGGAAACTGATGGTTTATATTCTGACATTTTATTGTTTAGTTAATAGATCAAACAACAAAATAATGGATAGATTATGCTTGACTCCAGGGCATGTCATTCTAATTTATAAATGTGCATTTTGCACAATTATAGAATTAGGTAATTTTGTATTATTTAAGAAAAATTCAAAGTCTACCTTTATTTGTGTCTGAAGCAATAATAAGTAGTGTTTACAGTCACATTAGTTAGCATTGATGCCTTGCTTGTTAGGTTTTGGTTATACCTGTTGTCTCTTTAACATCTAGGGGGAATATTAGGCCATTGAGAAACAAGTTTCCTAATGACTGAGCAGACTTGTATTGCGATTGTGTTGGATTTTTATGTTTATTTGCAAGGAATTGAATTCACTCGATCAGCCATAAAACAGACATTCATGTCTCATATTTCTTCATAAACAATTTCTCTATTGATTTTCTATAGAATTTACTTTATTACGATACACATTGATTCTGCAATATAAAATTACTTTTACTGCAATAGAGAGTTTTTATATATAGCCCACCCTTAGCTGACTTATGTGGAATGATCTGAAAACTTTATACAGCTGCACCTAATCAGAACAGTACAAAAAACCTCTCACTTCACTGCCATCAAGCAAGTGTGAAGCCATACATTGCAGTGCCCATCTGGTGGGAATGGCAATGCATATTAGCAAGACCTGGTGTTACAGTTATTATTTGACTCAGTTTATAGCTACAGGACAGATTTTCAGGGCATGGCCTCTGCATGGTTTAGTGCTTCATTTCCCCCATCACAACTGTAAATTTGTGCTCTGTTAAGCGAGACTTTCACTCATGATAACAAAATGGTTGTCATATACAAAATGATTAACATTAGCCGTTTTTAGACAGAGCACCAAGCCGCCAATTTGCCCGTCCTTTTGGCGGCTCGGTCCGTGGTTTTAGACAGAGGCCGGCAAATTGGGGGTCTGTTCTGGTCCGCCGATTTTCCGCCTCGGAGGGTACACTTATTTCCGCCTCGACTGCTGTCTAAAACCGAGGCGGGAATGTGCCGGCCTGTGGGTGAGGTGGCCGGAGGTGTCAATGACTTGCACTGCTGTGCGACCCACAACCGAGGAGTTTTAAAACCAGGTAACAGCAGATCACAGCAGTCAGTCCATCATTTCATCCGCGGACATTAAGATGAGCAACTGGACAGCCGCTGAGATCCAGGAGATGCAGCGTCTCCTCGGTCTCTGCAGCTGTTTAGTTGTGTTAGCTTGTTGTTGTGTCGTCAAGCAAGAACGGTCGCTACTTTCAAATTAAAAGCCCCCCGCTAAGAACCCAGTTCTAAACTCCAGTGGGGTGCATTGTAAAGCTCTTATTTTGAAGACGGATTCTATGTCACTGTTCGCAGCCCAACTTCGAGCTTCACGTCACGTCACATGTTTACGCCTACCTCAGAGGCGGCTTTTGGAAAAGGAGGAATATTACACATCGGTTTTAGAAAGACAGGCCGGCACATTGCCGCCCTGACCTTGGAGCAAATGTGCCGCCTTTTCTATCTAAAAAGGGCTATTGAAGTTGTCTGAGGCATGTCAGAATTGTATGCATTGTATGTGGCTATAGGCTTATGTACTCTAAGCCTCACCTCATATTTAAGCCAGAAGCCACTGCAGTTGTCCCTACAGACAAACACATCTCTGTAAATACAGCTGGTCTCCAGAGACCAGTCGAGTCTTGACAGATAATAAGAGACATCGGTCAGACAGGACATGAGATCTTTTGCAGCCTTGTGGGTAAAACAACACGATGTGGCTGTGTTAGGCATTTTGAATGCAGATATGATGCAAAGGTGACAGCCCCTCATGTCAAAACCCCCCTGCTGCTAACCCCCCCTTCCCATTTCTGTTTTGCTGTGTCACTCAAATTGCTGTCGTCGCATGACATGTTTGAATGAAGTTTTATCAATCACAGTGGTCAAGTGTGACAGTTTAATCAATACGGTAAGTTTTCTCCGAGATTCCTATTATTTTTAAATTAGAGGACCTCAGCTGGGGGGAGGGAATGGAGGCAGAGCAGGTTGTTGAGGAAGGGGTAAGGTGGGCTTATAGCTGTCGTTCTACGCTGTACATAAACACAGGAATAGAGAGGATTTCTGAAGTATTAGCTGTGAACCAAGTGAGAGCGGATTGGCAATAAACAGCAGCTGCTGGACTTACAATCTGTCAGTGTCACAGTGGACGTCTCAGATAGATGGACTTTGCTGCGTTGGAGTATAAATGTTAAATATGACTGGTTGAAAGGACCAGTGAACTACACCATACAGATGCCATAATGCCAAATAAGCTGGTCCTTACTAAATGTCAGTAGCTGTAAACAGAGTGCAAGAGTCCAGTGGGTTCTGCAGGGCGCCCAGGGAGACTGTGGTTCTTTTTTTGGACTTTTAATTCCACTTTTTATTTTGTTGTGCTGAGCTCCTTTTGTAGTGGATTCATTTGACAAGTTTCCGATGCACAATATCAGACCAAAGGAGGTATTGGATCATAAACTGTTTATGCAGATGAGTCACTTAACAGTCGACGCACACACAATGAAATGTCTTTTCTCTATTAAGCAAACACCAGAGGTAACTGGGAGGAGTAGAAACCTAGCCATAATTGGGATGTATTTAATCCAATCTGAAGGTCTTCCATCAGTTTCCCTGACCTTATGAGCGTAACCTTTTCAGGGTGTCATTAATAATGACATCTTCACATTAATAATTTTTTTTTTTTCTTGCTGGAGGCAGTCTGGAGGAAAAAGGTTCCAGAAGTCCCCTAAAGCCACAGCTGCAGGCTGAGAGCTGGGAGTTCGGGAGAACATTAATTACCTAAGGGCCAGAAGTATGGTAACTGTTGTAAGGTACTGAATTGTATATTGGCCTGGTCGTGTCAGGTTTATAGTAGCACAGTAACCCACTTATCATGTTTAATGGAAGTATTGTCCTTTGGGGGATTTCATTTAGCTTTTCTTCGTAGAACTATAATTAGTAATGAGGTATGGGGGCTTTCAATCTCCTCAGCGTTCATCTCATAAAGTGTAAAATTCCTCCCCTGCTGGCTGGTCGGAGATTTTTATTGTGACTGCTGAGTCTTAGGGCCGGTCTTTTTATAGGCATGAGTCACCCAATGGCAAGCCACTTTGGTCCAAGACGAGAAGGAGATCAGCAATACATGCAGCACTGCCATCCACCCTGTCAGGACTGGTTATGGTGGTAAAACAGTGGCTGAATGGTGGAGCAATGAATTGAAAAGAAAATGAGGTGTTTAATGTTGGGTTTTTGTATATTGAAAATTAATATTAGTGATTATTATCAAAATGAAACATTGATCCAAGGTTACAAATCGTGGTTCTAAAGTAAATTACACCTTATCTAGCCATAAAATCAATTGGTTTTCTCATCATAAAGAGCCCCTGTCTCACTAAACACAATTTCATACCTTCCCACCTTTTCATGGCATGGCTTCTAAGACCAGTTACATAAAATCCATATCCTAAAATCATATCTTTCTAATGTGAGTGCAGGCCTACAGCTTGTGAGTCTGAAACGCTGTAGAGTTGGATGCTATGTAATCCAGTGAAATGGTGCCAGCATTAAAAGGAGCACTATCTTTTCATTTAAAGTCACTTTTATAATCAGCTCCTGAGGAATGACAAAAAAAGGCAGTAAAAAGTAATAGAATCAGCAGTAGCACAGACATAGGTAATTATGTTAAAAACTCCTTTCACAACGCAAGCCTTGGGGGGGAGGGGCTCTCAATACTGTAAGCCTCCGAGTGAGGGTTGCTGTCATTGTATTGCAAATAAATGGCTGTGGTGAACATGTGTGCGCTGTCCGGGACAATTTGTGTGATGTAATTAGATGTAAAATGCTTTTTAGCTTGCTCTTTAATTGACTTTTGACTCGAGTTATTTGTGGCTATCAGGTTTTCTCCCTTGGCAGGGTGTTGTCTAAGGCCAACCGATTATTTGCAAACACCTAAATCCAGTTTCTTGAACCGGACTTGTTCGATCAGCTCTTGTCTGGAGGTGATTTCTAAAACCCAGAGGAAGAACAGTTTTAAATGTACATATAATCCTTATTCTAAGTCTTCAGATTCCCCCACTGATACCCTCAGTTGCTTTACTTGAAATATGTCTTGACAGTTATTTAAACAGACCCAGCTATTAAACATTCAGTAGAACACCTTTGCATAAGGTAATCCAGTAGTGTCATACAGCATTGCAGACTACCAATCATCTCATATGTATTCCGGGTACCCTGCACTGTATTTTAATGGCTGTCATCTCAAGGCTGCAATTCACGTGTGATTTATATCTTCTCAAGTCATCAGTTACAATCAGATCCAAGGATCTGACTTTGTGCTCGCAAGACAAGCTTAGCTAATACAGAGGGGGGGAAAAGCTGTGTCATATTCCCAATTTTTTGTGAAAATTTGAATCAAAGGTGCTGCAGTAGGGGTGGAGAAGGTTAGATAGAGAAAGTAAGAGAGGGGTGACAGGGCTCTGCATTGGTACGCAAGCCTGTGTCTCATCCTTAAACCAATTTCCTTCCTCAATACTCCAGGGAGTGGTCTGATCTGCACCGTTTCCTTTCTCCGAGTAAGTGTTTATCCTGCTTTCACAATTAGATCTCGCTCCCAGCTGCAGCATTAATCAAATAGCCAGACATATTCTCCGCATTTGAAGATTGAGGGGATGTGTCCTACATGTCTCCCTCTGTGGTAACGGGCTGTGAAGCAGCACAGTTATTTGTTAAGTAAGCGTCTCACACATACTGTACACAGATTTGACGGGTCAAGAGGATTTCAGAGAGCTCTGAAAGGGAGCCAGAGTGAAGGTTATTTATTTATACGGTGCTGGGAAACATGCTTTTCGACCGATTGATAATATTGATAATAGGGGTGGGGGAAAAAAATCGATTCACATAAGAATCGTGATTCTAATCATCCACAATTCTGAATCGATTCATAAACTTCAAAAATCGATCTTTTATTAACGTTCCCCCGTCTCTCTGTGCGCCCCCATGGGCTTCCGTACACAGCGTTGCAGCAAGCTTGGGGAAAGGAAGACAACGATTTTGTCTTCAAAATAAGAGCTTTACATTGCACCCCATTGGAGTTTAGAACTGGGTTCTTAGGGGGGGCTTTTAATTTTAAAGTAGCGACCGTTCCTAGCTTGCCACTAGAAGATCGAGGAGACGCTAGCATCTCCCGGATCTCAGCAGCTGTCCAGTTGCTCATCTTGACGTCCGGATGAAGTGATGGACTGGCTGCTGTGATCAGCTGTTTCCTGGTTTTAAAACTCCTCAGCTGTGGGGCGCACAACAGTGCAGGTCCTCCCCACCTCCGCCCATCTCACACAATTTCCGGCATATCGACGTCTCGGATTTAGATCGCAATGGAGTTGGATAAAAGCATACCCTCCGAGGTGGCAAATTGGCGGACCAGGACAGATCCCCAATTTACCGGCTTCTGTCTAAATCCGCAGACCGAGCCGCAAAAAGGATGGTCAAACTGGCGGCTTGCTGCCCAGTATAAAAGCGGCTATTAACTATGCAAACAAGGGCAGCCATGCACTGCAGGCACAATGTCAAACAGAAGTGCACTAAAAGAAGGTGCAGGTCATAACATCCACACACAGTGTAGCCAGCACCTTCCTTCCAAGCAGAGAGCTTGCTTTTTTCATTCTGCAGCAGATTGCGCTATTAAAGTTGTGCTGTTGCGCATTTCATGAGAGAAGTTCTCATTTCTTATATAGCATAATGTGACCATAGATAGATACCCCCCCCCCACGACACTGTCATCTTTTTTACTCTGAGGAGTTTGCAGGTCTGATTTTATTTATGAACAGAAGTTTTTTTTTTTATTGTATACCTTGAACTTATTCTTGTAGTCACTGAGAGTTGAGACTTACTTCTGGAAGAAAGGGGCAACTGGCCTATGCTTTTATTTAGGCAATATATTTAAATAGCGTTTTGAGTGATTTGTGATCCTTTAAGGCAGAGATTTATTTCTGGATCTTGAAAAGTAAAGAAAGTAAAGCAAATGAAGGTCTGGCACTACATTATGAGTAATTTAGCAAAATAACCATGGACACCACAGTTCATGGTTGCAGAATAGTGTTGGTGTGTGTGCATTTCTCTCTCTTCATAGCGTAATGTCAATAGAAATCCAGTACAATCACTTAATGTACTCCACTGCCCCACTCTACATATGGACTTTAAATGCTTTAATCGAAGACCTGCTCATTTTTATTGTTGTTCTTTATAGGTAAGGTTAGTGATGATTTTCAAATGCTCTCAGTGATTTGTGGCTAATTACAGCGAGAGTCGGTTAGGCCACAAAAATGTGTGTTTGCTTAGGGGCAGCGAGTTGGCTGGTGATGAAACAAAGGCCACAATACACAGCGGGACCAAATCTCCTTTGTAGACAGGGAGCGAAGACTATCTGATGAAGTACACAGTGCAGATGAAAAGACCAGCGTGTAGTGTAGTTATAACTATAGCGGGACTAGATAAGCTTTGGCTTCTCCCGCTTTTCCCTTTCGGCCATGTGTATTGTATTATTGAACAATGATGAAATGTGATGATGATAAATTGACATGCCCGAAATAAACAACATAAATAGTGGGAGGAGGGGGGGTTTCTCAGATGAGATGATTTACCAATCATGCTGTTGCCTCTGTCACCATGGTTACCTGTGCATCATTCGTCCAGGAACATACATGACAGCCAATTTCTTAGTCTAGAATTAATTCTGATAGAAGTAGAATTAGAGGTGAGGGATAGTGAAGATACGGATCACTAATTGGTCTGTTTCATTCCCTATGATGCAGTGTACTGCTGGTTAAATGTTAATTATCATAAGCAAGACCTGCCACAATAACTCCAGTAGCAAAAAGCCCAGCTTATTATTCACTTAATGATCCCCCCTCAGTTCTGAACTTTTATCTGCTGTGGAATGGGTCCCTCTATGCTGGCGGAATTGTTTATTCTGTGTTTTCACCCCACTAAGAGCGCTTTTCCTGCCAACTATATGAGCAGCTATTTTGCTGTGTTGGCCTAAATGATCTGCTTCCAAATGCAAGTGGCTAATGCAGCCCTCAGGTAGGGAGTTAACACGTTATGTCTATTTCAATATTTAATGAGCTAAATGCCGATGTTTCCCAAAGAGTCGTAAAATCTGTGAAAGGAGCACATCCTCTTACTTCTCATGGACAGGAATTATATAAAGATACTGTTCCTCCACCACAAATTGGATTGTGGCAACAAAGCAAATTGGGTGAGTTATTTCCATCTGTGTGTCATGTACTGTTATGCAAGCATTAGCTCACAGTCCACCAAACTTTGAATACAGCTTTTGTTAAAGACAATTTTAAAACACGGATTCGTTGCACTAGTGAGTACTTGGGACTGCCTCGAATGGTCACCATAATGAAGGAACATGTTACTGAGTGAAACTGTGTGGCTTATTGATGTGTTTTTAATCACTTTTGGACAACAGTAGAGGTCTATGGTGACAAGGAAAATTGTCTATCAGGCTTTGGCTTCAGAGGTTTGTTAGTACAATTGACTGTTGTTTTTGGTCTTCACCCAGCAACAAGAAAAATACAGAATATAACCAAATGTATTGATAAATGGATGGATAAACATTACTACATTGAGGTCAATGGCAAAACTATGAAAACTAGAGACCATCATGTGATGGGATCACATCAGTATCAACATGTTGACGTTAATGACAACGTAATGTAGTCATTACTACATTATTGCATGAAACCACACCCATCTTCGAGCTCATCCATCCTTTTATCTGAACTATGCACCTGTAATGTTTCGTGACTGTATCTTGTACTGTTGTTGTGGTGAAAAAATCTGTCCACAGAGAGACAGACAGACATACAGACAGACAGACATACAGTATAAACACCTGTGAAAGTACTCACGCCAAAAAATAAAGCATCAGCATTAGAAGGCTATTAATTTGTGTAGGCTGAAAACTCTCAGTTATGCTTTGTTACTGGGGCACAGCAAAATCTTTCACATCCGCAGAAATTTCTCAAACTCTAGATCATAATATGGCCTAGCATCAACAGCTTGGCTGAGGTAAATGTCAGGTTTCGGTCAGTGTGAAATAATTAAAAAGTCTCAGGTATGATGAAATATTTCTGGTACAAGCTGGGAGTTGACCCCAGGTTGTAAAACTGAAGAAAAAAACATACGATGATTCATATCTCTGACAGCAACACACTTGTTTTTTCACTTCTCCTCCGGTCTCCAACTACCGCAGTAATACATTTGTGCAGAGAAAGGTTTCTCACTTCTTTTGAGAGAAGCACGTGTCTTCCTTACCCAACAACATTTCGTAGGACCAGGCTGGTGCATTAAGAATGAATTAAATCCATGAAGGGCAAGTTTAACCTTCAGGAAAACAATGCATGCACAAGATGCTTCAGCTGCCTTTACTATCCCTTTGGAGGTCATTCAGACTAATGCATCATAAAGGCTGGCGCTATTCCTATTCTGCTGTCAGTTCCCATATTACTGCTGTCATGTATGTTGCAGCGTTCATGGATGTTTAGAGAAAACACTGAGCGTGTTGGTGAGCCTGAATGGACATGGCCTAAACGCCGCTGAACTGAACCAACTCTAAATGCTAGGAGTAAATCAACTTTCCATTGTAATGAGCTGCTGTGACTTAATTAAAAGTGATGTTAAATAATTTCTTGTGGTGATGGTGCCATGAACTCGGCTCAGCCTCACAGTGCGACCTGGTACTCTTCTTCACGCCTGATTTCAGTCATCATGCACACTTGAGAAGCTGTATTTATCAGTCGGGGAGTATTTATCTTGCCTAAGAAAAACCATCCAGAACATTAAATTTGGGTTTGTATATTTACCCCCCTCTCTCTAGTAACTGTCTCCAGCGTGAGTGAATCAGGATGATTGTCCGTCTGTATATGTGATGAAGCGGTCCGCAGAACAACAGAAAAATGAGGATCTGCTTTGGAACAGTGCCTCAGGAGTCTCTGCTTTCTCGCCTTGATTGCTCTGAGTTCCTCGAAGGCTGTGTTATATGGACGACAGTTCAGTATGAACGTAGAGGAAGGGGGTACTATTAAATTCGTCTAAGGGTTGAGTGAACTTGTCATGTCATCACTCAAATACACAGACACACAGACACACCGACACTCCTATTCTATTTTTTCTGGAGATTGATTCCGTCGCACAGAAATAGGCTTAGGATGAAGTCATATATTACAAGATGATTCAGCCTCATTAGAACTACTTCACAGGGGTTTGTGGAGGATGCTGCAGACACAACTTCAATTTCAAAGCAACCAATGGGATTTTTTTGCTGCATGATATGACAGACAAGATGATACCATGTCTGCCTGTCATGTAAGAGGATCAGAAAATCCATGCAGAGCTTCCCCTCCAGCGACTTGATCCTTTTGTAAATATGTGTTGTTTTTATTTTGTCCATCAACTGAAAAATGGCACAGAACACAAATCACATTCAGAGATGTTGTAATTATGGTGGCAATAGATTGAAAAGACGAGTATGCGCTCTCCCAAGAGAATCATTAAAAAATTAACCAATATCCTTTAATACATAGATGCTTAATTTAAAATGTAATTATTGTTGGAAGTATGTAATTTAATATTCTTTATCTTGTCATATCCTCAGTCAGCCAGCTCTCAAACAGCCCCCAGCCCCCATCAGCTAGTCGAACAGCAGAGTGCTGACAATGCAGCCGCCGTCACACTGCTTTTATAATAGCATACATCAAGCCTTAAACGCTTCAGAGAAACACTCAAACATCTACGTGCGGGTAATTTTTGTTGCCCTATAGATTCTACCCAGACAGACAGAGTGCAAAGTAATAGGTGTACAGCAAAGTGAAGAGCACACACACATTTCAGGGCGGCAGCAGGGATTTTTTTATTTTACATTTTTTCGGACTTTGGTAATCGGTGAGTTGGTGGCATCTGCAGAGGGCCTCCTGCTTCTGCTCTTGCCCCAGGCGGTGTGACGTACTTGAAGTGCTTCAGTATGTAGAATGCCCTATAAAAGGGACTTAATGTAAATACTTCATAGTGTGCTGAGTGGCCCTATGAATATGTGATCAGGGTAGAGGCACCAATTTGAATTAAACGTTACAAAGAGCTATCATTTACATAAATGTCTGCATTATTTTAGACATTAAGTTCCGCCCCCTTGACAGTAGGTGAATACCGGCAAATCGCCACGTCCATCTTTGAATGCATTTGCCTTTATACCACCTGGTTTTATCTATTTCAAATGACCTTTTAGTGAGGTGCGATAGTGTTGTTTGTAAAATATAATGTTTTGTAGCAGTCAGCCATGGCCAGCCAGTGGCCACCTGAACTGCGCTGGTACTCAGTGTGACAGCTGCACTGGCAGCCGTCACTGAACATCATAACTGATGTTGTGCTGAACTCAGTGCCCATGACTGCAAAAATCACTGGCTAATTGACCTGCAATAACTGCGGTCATCGGCCCATCTTTTCCTCCCAGGTCGGTCAAACAAGTCCAAATACATTCTGAAAGGATGTAGCTGAATCCACTAATAAATAGACATGCATGCATTGTTCTGATCCTGCTTTTGATTTCATCAGAAAAAAAAAGCGTGAAAAACAGGTCTTTGCTGGGGAACAGTAATGTAGTACATCCCAAAAGCTTATTAGTTTGTCCTAAGTGTCTGCCTGAAAAGTGAAACAGATGAGTTCTTCTGAGTTTCCGTTGGTTGACATGACAACCGTGCCCTGAAATAGACTACAACATCTGTTCAGTCAATAATTGGACCCGAACTTCTTGTTAAAATGTCTCACTATGTTGAAGGTTGGTTGTTTCAGGTCTGCAACCAAACCTGCACATGTGACGAATCAGCTAATTTAAATTTGATTAATCCGTACTTATGTCATTTTTTCCTACTACTTGGTTTCACTCCTTGTAAAATATACAGACATCCACCATTAAATGTTTGTTGCTCAGAGGAAAGCAGTTTGTTTCCTTCTGCAGCAGACAATGCTCTTAATCATTGAGTATTTCAAAAATGAGCCCCATTGTACATAGTTTCCATAGACCCTTTAACTTTGGTTCCTTGTGACTGCAGAGGATACAAGCAAGCAAGTGCAAATTAATGAAGGAGTTAAATCATGAGCAGACTAGACTTAAAACTACTACACTTACACTACTGGCCAATTAGCTCCTTTGCCAGGGTGTAACCCAAGGCTTTGCACCACGCCGCCTCTGGCACTTCTCTCTCGTCCTGCTCAGAGAGTTTTGTGAAGTCCAGCGCCTCACCCCATGTGACCTGAGTCTGGCTGAGACTTACTCTTTTGTAGCCTTCCAGTTGCAGACTGACAGTGAAGCATTGGTTACTGCTGGCAGAATTAGATAGATAAATAGAAAGAAATCCGTAACACCTCAACTGAGAGTCTGTGTCTCGCTTATTGATTGCGTTGTGCACCAGTAGACCTCCATTTGTTCCTGCTAAAGAACGTTGTGCTTTTTTTGAGAATGACCCTAAATATTTACAGATATTAATCAAAACAACCCCAAACCTCAGAGCTTATGTCAGATACATAAGAGGAACATGGGGAAGATGCAGAATAAACATCTTACATATTATCTCCTTGAAAATCTGTCATGAAACATTGTTTATATATTTACAGTCCTTAGTCAGATTGATCCCTCTCAAGCTGAGCTCTCACAGAGCGACTATTGTAGGCAGGGAATCATGTGACAATGTACAATGTCAAGTTGCTTTTACTGCAGCTTTGCTGCCAATGCCCAGTAGTGTTTATACTGGATCATAGCAGAGCGGGGAATGATGGATGTTTGGAGCAGCTTTTTCAGTGTGTGGTTATTACATAGCCCTCGCATGAAGAAGCCTCTGGGGCATAAATTCTCACATACCATTAAGTGAAATGTAATGTTAGAGAGGATATTCATCCCAAAATGAAGAGAGAATATAGCTGAGTAAATGGAGGTCTGCCTTCATATACATTACATGTATTATGAGACTGTAATGCTCATCCTGAATTGTAGAGTTTAAGCACAGTTTAAGAGCCTGGATGTATAGAAATGCCAAATTAGTCATTTTCGAATGTTGCCTGCCACTGTGTAGGAATTGAGTTGTCCTCATTCAAATGAATTTCATACGGAACCTTACAGAATCACAAAACAGAAAGTGCATCTTTCAACCGTTTGTGTTACTGTTGCATCACATGGTTCTTTTAATCTCTGCTAAATATACCAACGCTTTGAATAGATCACTGCATTCTCCCAGCTCAAAGCACAAACCCCTGCATCTTATCTGCAGGGTGTGCTCACTTTTTCACAGATTTAAGGACTCTGGACTCCTCATCTGCATTTATATAAGCATCCATAAAAGCTGGGTTCTGGTCTTTTTGCTTCCCTCTCCCTTGGACAGTCTTGAAGAACAGGAATAGAATTGAGATGCTGGCATAGGCTACTTACTCGACGGAGGCAGCAGCTGCATAAACAATGCTTTATTTCACATCCTCTTAATGCTTATTCACTGGCTTCCATTCGTACACTGATAGTGCTGAGTCACACCCTCGTGTGCACGCTCTCTAATTATCCTGTACCATAGCAACCGTAACTTAGCAATTGCTAAACCTCTTCCATTTGAGAGGTTTTGAAAAATGTCATTATTTTTCTCTATTTATCCTTTCAAACTCAGGAAAGTATGAAGTACAACCAGCAGTGGCTGCATTATTATGAATTTCTATCTAGCCTTTTCTCCATGAGCCTAACCTACAAAATCAAGTTTTTGATATGCTGATTAAAAGTCTTTAGAGATGAAGTTAAGTCATTAAAATCAACCTTGACTGACTTGAAAATGACTTGTAATTTCATGTAAAATATAGAAAGTACATTGTTTCATTACGGTGTAGGCTAATCAAATGTAGTAAGTGACTGATATCTGATGTCTTTGCTGCACAAAGATGCAGCACTGTCTGGAGGAGAGCCACTATGAATTCTGGGCTCTCTGACAACTAGTGACACTCTCATTCAGCTGATGTGTCTTATAGCACATTGACACACAAAACTGTGAATCGCACAGAGTATGAGATACTCATTCATGTTGTGTTTTATGCAAGATAGAAGTCTTTAACTGTATTTCATACATTTCACTGCTACAAAACTGAGTTACAGCCCTGTTTTATGTGTTCTCTAGGTTTGTGGAAGACTTACATGCATGTATTAAATTAAAATCTCTGGCTGAGGCTGCTGGAAGTTGCTAAAACTACCTATAATATAGCTCTTGGCAATATATACAATATGTAACGTTATGATGATATGAGACTATACTAAAGTGTTCGATTTTCGATATTGTTGCATTGTGATATTGCTTAAGTCATCCTCTCAATGTTATTGCGATGTCAATATCAAAGTTGGGTTTATTCGGTCAAAAAATATTGTGATGTTTGATTTTGTCACCAAGTCCTGGCATTTATGAAGAACTAAGAGAATTAAAAAATATTGTGATATACATCATGTATTGTGAGATGGCCTAAAAATGTAGTTGTATTCGGTAATATCGCCCAGCCCTTTTCCAGTAGTATATTTACTAAAAAGATGGGTATTTTTGTTTTTTATCATTGCTGTTTACGCAACTGGTATATTACCTCAATCCAACTGGAGACCATACAGATCTGGCTTTGCTTGATTCTTATTTTATTGCAGATACTTACTAAAGCATATTAAGCATAGAAAAACAGACTGTCAGTAGCGCTGAAGTATTGGGCTCACACAGATAACACCAGCCCAGCTGCCTTAGCAGGGGTTATTGATGGGCTGTCACTGCCACTGCGCAAGCCAATCCTCGCTAACCTGGACACGGCTCATTTAAAAAGCGCCTTTTTTTCTATTTCAAGTTGACTCTCACAATGCTGGCAGTTTTAAACGACTAGGAAGTTCCCATCTTGATCTTATAATACTAACACTTACCATTCTAATACGTTATGTCTAATATGGTTCCAATGATGCATTCACTGAGCTGTTAACACTTATTAAACATTTAATGACCTTTCTTTTTTGCAAGATGCTTTGTGTTTTTGGTCTGGGTCAGGTTAACCTGCAACATGTGTCTATACAATGGTGCAACATTAACCTTTGCTCTTTCTGTAGCAGTCCTGAGTGATATATAGATAAAAAGCTGATTATTCAGAAGAACTTCTATGCAGAGGCATACAGTACTGAGTGGATGTTTACGCTATTATAAGCAAAAACAAGTTGCACTGACTCACATAGGGCTTTCTTCATTGGCTTTACCTTATGTGACCTGTCAGACTACAATTTTGGAGATTCATGTGGTGGAGGGTAAATGGGACATTCACACTGTTTACCTTTACAACTTGAAACAGCTATGGCTTTGATTTAAATTCTCTGTGGTTCATATAAATTAAAAACACTTGAAAATACATGAACCATAACTCAGACTGTGTTCATTTTAGTATGTTCAGCTTTCACAGGTTCTAAAACTAGATATCAAGATCATACCCATGGCATTAAGCAGTTTGCGGTTGTTCTCATTCTGACAGGTAATGAAATGCACCACAGGAGACACAGATTTCTAGGCAAAACTAGCACAGATATGGATACCAAATAATGGCATTGCTTAAACTTTCTAGAGTTAAAGGAATAACCTCTCCAGAATGCAAGTACACAGCCATAAAAGTGCTCGATGTGAACATGCCTTTGTGCCTTATGACTTGATAAGCATCACCTTGTCTGTCTCAAGAGCCTCCTCTTGTTAAAGATTCCCTGAAAATGTCTACTCTTTTCCTTCACTGACTGTCTTATCGTGTTTGTTACTGCCCATTCTCAGAGTTCAGCTGTGTCAGATACACTCTACACACACACATAAACACGTATATAGACACAGATTCGCAGTCAGTCACATAAGACCATGCACACACACAATTTTTCCTTTCCTGCCCTCGCCTGAGGGTTTGGTTTGATTCATGCCCTTTGTCAGAGTTTGAGTGGGTCTCAAAGAAATAATGGTGTGACTTCCCTGGGAATGTGGCGCCTTCCTTAATTGGTGTCTTTTCTCGCATGTACATCACATTCGCCCTTGTTCACTCGAAATCACACATCAAAGCACTAAAAAACTCCTCTCCTGCAGTGTCAACTTGAAGTTCATACCACTGAGGTCCTGATAGGGGCTGCACATAAAACAATTTGAGAAAAAGAAAAACAGAAAACACCAAATTGGTGCCAGCCAGCGTTGTATCTTCAGTACATCTAGTGTACACAGATTTGTCTGGATTATCTCTAAAACATGTGACACTAAACACACTCACTGTGTTCTTAGCGTTAAAAACATCAAATGACTGCAGTTACTCCAGTAAATTAGTTAGCCTAAATGAAACCAGTATATTGTGTTGAATGTTTTAGTAGGAGAAATTCCAGATTAAATAGATTTGACATATTCAGGGTGATTCAGAGCTTCTCTGTAAACACATTGAGTAAAGTAACAGATGTGCCAGTTATCATAAATCCAATGAGGCTTGACACATGCCCTTTAATCTTAAAGAAACAAGATTTTCCTGTGTCACTTAAGGCAGTGAATTATTGCCACAGCCCCTGAAAATCACAGAAAAAATATTTTACAACGCTTATCTAATTCTATCAACACAGACGTGGAAAAGACAGGTAAAGAACACACAATTGCTGTGTGTATACAATCAGGAATTATTGATCCATTTGAAAGCTGTTGTTTTGTTTCTAACCAACTCGCACATCAGACATGGCCAGTTGGCATTAGTCATACTAAAAATGATGTCATGTGATCACACTAATCTGTGAAATTGCAGGATGTGTTTGTAAGTAAGTTGTAATCAATTGATAATTACAATGAAATAAATGTAATGCCTTCACCAGCTGTTGGAAACACTCTCATGAATGGTGGGGAACATATGCCTCACAATGTACATGATTGTTGAATTTAAGCCATGAGGTTTTCCCTGTCACCAGCAAAAATGAATGGTCATGTTTTTATCCACTCAGGTGTGAAATTGCTGCTGTATTTGGAAGATCGGTGCGGGTTAATGCACTCTCTGAGGCACCACTTCCTACCCCTTTGCACCACCCCAGCTAGCATGAGCTGTCCATATCACACATGGTGTAGTCGTTTTACAGTGGCCACTTTGGTGATAATGAAAGATTTGTGAGGGTGCTTGTGTGCAGGAACGTGTTAAAACGTCGAAACATGCACGCAAACTGCTCTGATGGATCTGCTCAAATGGCTGTAACTCCTCCATGGTCATGCTGGCTCATTTGCGGGTTCTTTGAAACAAGGACAAGACTGGAGTTTTGCCCCTACAGTCAGAATGATAGAAGTGGCTGCTTAATAGCTGGCTCGGGCAGGGAGCTGTTAAAATAGCCCTGCACCTGCCCATTGTGCAGTGCTCACATCTGATTCTGCTGTGCACTCAAATGCCCAGGTTGGAGTCATTGGGTAGCTGGTCTCATCTGTGCATTGATCGCTTTGTTTTGGATCCTCTTTCATCTATAAATAATGTAGTCATCTGCAGAGTGTACTCCCTCTGAAACCCCCCTGTTACCAGCACCGGGGAGGCAATCAGCGCTACAAGGCATGTCACGCCTGTCTGTGATAATTATTTTATGGAATGCCAATCTCTCTCTCTCTTCTCTCTTCGTCTTTAACTCTTGCTCTCTCTGACAGATGATTGCACATTTCAGGTAGACCTAACTGTTAAGGGCACTATTTCCCAGTCCTCCTGCATCTGAAATCCCCTCACACCAGCCACATAACGGTCATTCATAAGATCACTAACACTGCATCAAAGGGATGAAGCACACAGGCCCCCGCTGATGGCCAAGCCCACTAGGAGGGTGAATAAAAACAAGAGTTGACTCTCTCTTTGTATTTGCCTGCAAATATTGCCCAAGAACCACTTCTCTCTCTCTCTTACTCTCTCCCTCATTATCAATGCTTGGTTGGGTGTCTTAACCAGTGTACTGTAAATGCTTTCAATAGCAATCTGGGAGGGCTGAGAGTGTTGTGATTTCCATTCTGTTGCACATTTCTCTCTGCTGGTCTCCAGAGAGAGTTGGGGGATTGCCAGGGATCCCCTGAGGTTGGACACCAAGCCCTAGGCAGTGTGAACAGATTAAGTCAAAGATGGAAATTCATATTTCGTCGCTTATTTTTTTTGTCAACTCGATAAGATCCATACTGTTGTTTGTGTGCCATGGGGCAGGATGGGCATTTGGCACAACACGTTGTAAATAACTGTAAATAGAAATGCTCTCATTCATGTTATGTGTTCACATGCAATGTGTAGAGAAGATTTCTTGAGAAATAAGAGGTTATATAATGTAATGTGCAGTTTGTTTTTTCTCCTTAGACCAAGACAACTTCGCATTAATGTATGCAAATGATGCAGGGGTTTGCAGAGCTGACATGGCTGCTCAGAGATGTTGCAGCATGGGGTGGGTGGGACAGCAAAAATATATCCCGATTTTTTTCAGGCAGGATCACGATTTACAATGTTTTTACAACTCTTTTTCTTATTAGTTTTTAAGGCTATTGTTAAGTTACTGAACAGTACAGCCAAGCTAATTTCACTAATTAAAAAGAAAAAAGACAAAATGATAATTTAGGCCAAAGTGTTTTTCAAACAGATTTTAATCAAGTGTGCAAATCTGCAAAGAACATCAGACTTGCATTCAAGCCAGTCAGAGACTTGCATTGCATTCCTCTCAAATTATGTATATTTTTTAAAAGGTACACAGCAACACTCAAGAGAAGTGCACTCTACATACTATTCTAAAAACCTAACATTGGTACATAAAGGACTTGTAGTAGTCAGTTAGCTTATTTGACACTCCTCAGCAAAACCGGCCCATTCACTCATGATTTTTTTTTTATAAATAAAAAAGTGGAAAATAAATAAAGAGAACAGCAAGACATAAGTGAACAAAAGCCAGTTTCAATCAATATGAATATCTGATTTAACATCTTCTTACAACTATATCTCCTTTTTAAAAGAAGACAAAGTGTGACAGATCACAGCCACTGATTTTATCAGGAAAAACAGTCTTCTCAACTTTATCTGGCTTGACAGTGGCCCTCTGACATGTGACAGTATTGCCACTAGTGCTTCGGACTCTGTCTTAGGAAGCAGTCGTTGCTGGAATGCACAAATACTTTGTAGCTAGTTGGCTTACCCTTGGAAAATTCCCACCACTCCAGAGGATCCATCTCACTTTTTGGGATAGGGTTGTACTGATAGACGATGCCATTGTCCATTGCCGATGTCTGACAGTCATTGACAAGTGAGCCCTCTAGCATTGTAGCATTGTGATTTACACCCAGCACAGGGATGTATGTTGGACGCTTGCCTGACAGGGTTGCCAGTGTCATCGTCGATCGCAATGTCATCGTCGATTGCAATGTCTCAACCCTATTCTGCATTAAATGTGGCTTTTAATTCCCCATCTGTTTCTTTTAAAGATCAGGAGTCAGGTGTGGTGCATGAAGTTTTCAACTGGCCAGTGTTTTCTTCGCTTTCTTTGATGGTGTTTTGTCCTCTTACAGTGCCCAACATTCAAGTGCTGCCCTCAGGCCTTGAGCTACGAGCTCACCCATGTAGTCTTGTGCGTATCGTTGCGCTTCACACTTTCTACCCTGGCTAGCAACATTGTGATCTTTGGTTGTGAGATGTCCTGGGAAATAGCATCCATGTGTTTTTAATGTGGTACAGCATGCTCATACTGTTACTAAACTTAAGAGAAGCATCACACAACTCGATGTGATTCTGTTGTCTTTTTGGAGGATAAGTTCCTACACCAAGCTTCGTTGAGTATGCTTAATTTTTTACCTCAGACTGCTAGAAAGAAACTAGAAGACTGTCAAACTACCACTGTTTAACAGTTAACCTCGACATCCCTAGTCTCCAGGGATGATGTTCAACAGACTAGCAAATCGTGTGATTGAAGATTTGTCTTAGAAAACAACTTTGGACGTGTACGAGCCATAGAACTGCAACTGATAGAAAGTGCTCTTACTGCAGCATGATACTAACAATCTCTCTGTAAAGTCAGATTGTAGAGACATTTTAATCGTTCACAATCTACTTTCAACATAGCACATCCGTATTTGCAGCTTTTCTTTGTCATATAATAGAATAGAATAGAAGTACTTTATTGATCCCAGACTGGGAAATTATTTTGCAACAGCAGTGCTTCCACAAGAATAAAATGAAAGAAAATAAAAACAATCTGTACATAACATAAATAGAAAGCAAGCTATATACAATGTATATACACCGTGCAGACTGTACTATAAACAATACTAATCTATACAACTGTACAAGAAATAAACAATTTCTATGAATGTGCAATAACAGAACCAATATATACTTATATGTACGTTTTGGTTCTGTTATTGCACATTCATAAGTGTGCAATAATAGAACCACAGGTAACATTTAGATAAATAAACTTAAAAGAACCTAGAATGTGCAGATGTAAGCATGTTATAAACTGAGTAAAAACAGTAGAGAGATCAGAGTTCTCTCTGTCAGGCAGAGGTGAGAGAGTTATTGTGTAAGGTGATGGCTTGTGGCAGGAAAGATTTCCTGAATCTGTCTTTACAACAGTGAAGCTGAAGCAGCCTTTTGGAGAAGGTGCTCCGCTGTCTGACCAGTGTGAGGTGGAGAGGATTATCCATTAATCCATGATGGATAACAGTTTTTTCAGTGTCTTCCTCTCCAACACAGCCTTCAAAGTGTCCTGTTTGCAGCCAATCACAGAGCCAGCCTTCCTAATGAGTTTATTGAGTCTGTTGGTGTCGCTGGCTCCAATGCTGCTCCCGTCGTCCTCCTCTTCTTCCTAAAATCAATCACCATCTCTCTGGTCTTGCTGATGTTCAGCCGCAGGTGATTCTGTCCAGTCCAGTCCACAAAGTGGTCCACCAGTGCCCTGTACCCCCCCCCCGTCCCTCACTTATACACCCAACAACAGCCGAGTCATCAGAAAACTTCTGCAGGTGACACGACCTGGTGTTGTACTGAAAGTTAGTGGTGTATAAGGTGAACAGGAAAGGAGACAGTACAGTCCCCTGTGGAGCTTCTGTATCACTAACCTCCACATCAGACAGGACACCGCCCATACGGACAAACTGTGGCCTGCCTGTCAGGTAGTCAGTAATCCAGGAGACAATGGAAGTGTCGACACCCATCACTCGCAGCTTCTCACCCAGTAGCAGTGGCTGGATGGTGTTAAAAGCACTAGAGAAATCAAAGAATGTGATTCTCACAGTCAGTGCGTTTACATGCACGGCTTAGTCGGATTACAGCCATAGTTCGACTATGCTGCTCAATCAGACAACTGCAATTGTTCGAGTATACATGCCGGTGAGAAAATCGAATTACTGGCAGAAGCATGTCAGACCACGGTACGATAGGTGGTGCTGTACCCATTTCAACTAGTGATAATAGAGCTACCTCCGGCTGACCTCTTTACGTCACCAGTTGCCTCGGCATTCGAGAAAGATGGCGTACAAATAGCGAGGCGAAGCTACATCTTTGTACATTTCGTATATGGTGTACATGGTAATTACACAAACTAGATGCACAATGGCGCTCTTGCTTGCGGTGATTTCGGAGGAAAGCCACCGCCGCCACCGCCGTACTTCTACTTCCAGCTCACGGCCCCGGGAAAAAAGTCCCGAGCCTGCACAGAACGCAATATCCGATCCGATCTGATGGAACGTATACATGCAGGAGTAATTCGACTATCAATCAAATAATCTAGGTGTATTAATCCGACTATGAGAAATCCGATCCGGTCCGATTTTAGTCAGACTAAGGTGTGTACATGCATCTTAAAAATCCGATCATAGTCGGACTAACCCAGTAATTCGGTTTTCTTGAGTGTCATGTAAACGCACTGAGTGCTGCCACCACCATCCAGGTGCGAGTGGGCTCGTTGCAGCAGGTAGATGACAGCGTCATCAACTCCCAAGTGGGGCTGGTTAGCAAATTGCTGGGGGTCTTGCAGGGCTGTCAACTGCGGCCTCAGGTGGGCCAAGACCAGTCTCTCAAGCACCTTCATTACGTAAGATGTGAGGGCCACTGGTCGGTAGTCATTGAGGCCCAATGGTGTCGACTTCTTTGGCACAGGAACCAGGCAGGACGTCTTCCCAAGCACCGGTATTCTCTCCTGACCTAGGCTCAGGTTGTAGAGGTGTTGTAGGACATGAGACAGCTGGCTGGCACATGTCTTCAGGATCCTGGGGCTGATACCATCAGGGCCTGCAGCCTTCCGCTGGTGTAGTCTCTCCAGCTGTCTCCTAACCTGGCATGTAGTCACAGTCATGCAGGAGAGGGTGCTGGTGTCTTCAGTGGAGGAGGAAGAGGAGGAGGAGGAGGAGGAGGAGGAGAGGTCACAGCAGGTGAGTGAGGGGGGAGGGTAGGAAGCATTTGGGGCAGTGGGGATGTGCAGGGGTCTGAAGGTGTCAGGGGGATGACAGAAGGCTGTGAGCTGAACCTATTGAAGAAACTGTTCAGCTCGTTACCCCCCGTCCAGGCTGCCTGATAACTGTCTGCCGTTCACCTTACACCCAGTGATCTGCTTCATTCTAGTCCACGCATCCCTCACATTGTTCTGCTGGAGTGTGGCCTCCAGCTTCCTCCTATAGGTGTCTTTACACGCCCTCAGCATATCTCTGAGTTTATGCTGCACTCTCCTCAGTTCTTCTCTCAGTGCGTTTACGTGCACAGCTTAGTCGGATCACAGCCATAGTTCGACTATGCTACTCAATCGGACAACTGCAATTGTCCGAGTATACACACTGGTGAGAAAATCGAATTATTGGCCGAAGCGTGTCATACCCCGGTACGATAGGTGGCGCTGTACCCATTTCAACTAGTGGTAATGGAGCCACCTCCGGCTGACCTCTTTACGTCACCAGCAACAACAAACTCTGCCTCGGCATTCGAGGAAGATGGCGTACGAAGAGCAAGACGAAGCTACATCTTTGTACATTTCGTATATGGTGTACATGATAATTACACAAACTAGATGCACAGTGGCACTCTTGCTTGCGGTGATTTCGGAGGAAAGCCTTCGCGTCCTTCTACTTCCGGCTCACGGCCCCGGGAACAAAATCTCTCTCTCTAATGTGACTATCAATCGAATAATCTAGATGTTTTAATTCGACTAGAGAAATCAGATCTGGTCTGATTTTAGTCAGACTAAGGTGTATACATGCATCTTAAAAATCCGATCATAGTCGGACTAACCCAGTAATTCGGTTTTGTTGAGTGTCGTGTAAACGCACTGTCTCCAGACCTGAACGCCCTCTTCTTCTTGTTCAGGAGGGCTTTCAGGTCGTTGGTAATCCAAGGATTATTGTTAGGGAAGCAGCGTACAGTCCGTGTTGGCGTGGTGGTGTGTTCACAGAACCTGATGTATTCAGTGATGCAGTCAGTCATGTTGTCGAGATCCTCCCCATGTGGCTCAACGAGTCTGTCATCCCAGTCTGTCGACTCAAAGCAGTCCTGTAGTGCATCAGCAGCCCACCTTCTCACGCTCCTAGTGTTGACAGGCTGCCGCTGAACAAGAGGGACATACTTAAGGGTCAGCAGGACCAGGTTGTAGTCAAATCTGCCAAGGGGGGGGCTGTGGGATTGTATGCACCCTTAGCATTTGCATACAAAAGATCCAGTGTTTTATGGTCTCTGGTGGGGCAGTCAACGTACTGGTGAAATGTTAGAAGTGTTTTGTCCAGTGAAACATGATTAAAATCCCCAGTGATGATTATGAAGGCACTGGGATGCTGTGTCTGTACCTTTGCAACAGCGGAGTGGATGACGTCACAGGCCACTGCTGCATCAGCTGAAGGAGGGTTAGGACACTAGCGAGCAAAGCCATCCTGAGCGAACAATCATGACACCGAAGCATCTGAGAAGTAGTGTATGGAAGTATTTTGGGTTCTGCACCGTTGATGGAAAAGTAACTAACAAAGATAAAGCTGTCTGTCGACTTTGTACAAAGCAGCTGTCTTACTCTACAACGACAACAAATCTGCGGAATCACCTACTGGCTTGCCATCCACGTGACGCAGCAGAGGCAGAGGCACCACAGATGGGCGGAGCTGCCGGAGCAACGTCAAGTGTACAACCTCGTCTGACTGCCTACTACTCGGCAAACTCAGCTTCAGCAGGCCCCTTGCCAGCACCTCGTAAAAATGCCATCACTGACAAGATAGCAAGATTTATATGCAAGGATAGGCGGCCCATTGGTATCGTTTCGGGAGAGGGGTTTCAGGATCTCATGATGGAACTGGAGCCATGATATAAAATTCCAAGACCACAAACTCAACAGACATAGTACAACTGTATGACACTACACGGGAAAACATAAAGACTATTCTGAAGGATAAGACTCTCGCTCTTACCACGGACGGATGGACATCGCTGGCCACACATGCTTATATGACAGTCACAGCTCACTGTATTTCAGACTCATGGGAACTTGACAATTATGTTCTGTGTACTAAGGAGCTGAGAGGAAGCCACACAGCTGTCCATGTTTCAGATAGCATCAGCAGCATGCTGGATGAATTTGACATATCCCGTGAAGCGGTTGTAGCTGTCGCCACCGACAATGCCATACGCAATTTCAGGGCTTATTCATGTACCCTGTTTGGCCCACATGCTACACCTGGCAGTGCGCAAGGGGCTTGAGGTGAAAGCCGTTTCCAGACTAAAGCAAACTGCAGCTTATTTGGAAGGTCTCCATCAGACAGCTGCCTGCTGGAAGAAAAGCAGGAGCTCCTTGGATTAAAAAAAGAGAGACTAATAAATGACTGATATACTGATATCTCAAATTAACACGATTAGAAAGATCAACATTAGCGTGTGATATAGGGCTAAATGTATTTAATTTTTTTCACAGGCAGGATGGTGGCAAATTTGAAAATGCGCTACAGCGAAGAGAGCAGAGAATGGTTGTTTCTCAATAAAGCGGCCTTCCTGGACCCCCGGTTCTCTCGCTTAGTCCATCTTTCACCTGAACAGAGAAATCTAGTCAGCGATAGCTTATCACCAGAGATGAAGGAAAACAAGAGAGGCAATGACTGTACACAAGCACAAGAGGAAGAAAACACACCTGCCCTGGGTGCGATGGGGAGCCTATTTGGGGACTTGTACAAATCGAATGACTTTTGCAACAGGAACACCTTTCAGGAGTTGCAAACTTACATGAAGGAGACTCCTCTCTCTGCAGACAGTAACCCACTGCTTTGGTGGAGAGATACAGGGTGCAACAGATACCCGCAACTCTCAAAGCTGGCTCGTAAATACCTGTGTGTGCCAGGAACCCCTGTACGCTCTGAACGGGTGTTCTCGTCTGCAGGTAATATTGTTAATTTTGTTATTTGAATAAATTGCGTGTCATTTCAAATTTGTTCGAACTTGATTTTCTGAAAAAGGCTGGGGTGGACCTTTCCAAAGGACCTGTCCAATGTCTAATACCACAGTTTGTTTCATTCCTTCAGAGAGCCAACACTTCCAGTTTAATCTGGTTCTGAGACTATTCACAAGGCAAAGAACAGTGTGAATATCACATCAAAAAGCAGGATTTATCCTTTAATCTTTCCCTTTATTGCAGCACCACTTGACATGGGCCATTTCCAATCATGTGTCTTTATTGTCAGGATTAGGAGCAGGGTCTTTTCTAATGAAATGTGATATCTTAAGTAAGAAAAAAGAACAATAATGAATGGAGCAATAGAAAGGATAGCTTGGAGTCACACGTTTGTATAAGTAAGAATGGACTGATTCTGATACTATTCATCTGCCTTCCAGCTGACATGTTATTGCCAGAAAAGAAATTGGAATATTCTCTCACAAAAACTGGATGCTGAATTCCCAGCATTGCGCACAGTATGACCAGACTAGATATTTCTAATCTCCTGACATTTCTCCTGCCAGTACCACAGTTTCTTTGCTCTGGAGCGTATCTCTGTGAAAGTACTGCCGCATACTACAACCTGATAAATTATTCTGTCGAGGTTTTGAAGACACGCTTGGCTAAATGGCTGCCAATAAACAAGACTCTGCGGAACCAAATCACCCTCACAATCATCCTGCTGCTGTCACAGTTCTTGAAAACAGGTACGAATCAGTGTAGCATTTGCTTCCCTGCAGAGCTGAATAGAAAAACTAGCAAGAAGAAACAACTGTAAATGCCAGGGGTGCCTTCTAACAACCAAATCTGTGGATGAAATATGGCACTGTTGAACACTTTAGGCTTACAAGTTGCTTTATGTTGTTGGTTTTTTTCCCCTGAAGTACATGAGACATGAAGAGTGAAAGCACGAGATGAAATGAATAATAAATATCCTTTCTTGGGATGCCCGTATGCTGGCGGCAAGTCTTATTTTCTTTCAAGGTCGTTTTGATGTGCCATTTGCACATCGGTCTCCACTTTGAGGTCTGTAGCATTAAACTTTATAGACAGCACTATTGGTTGTTGACACGCAGCACCTTAAGCTTCAAATAGGCTCATTTGCAGTATTTTGTCTCTAAAATGGTTAAGTCAAAGTGTTAGGTCACTCCCAATGGTATTGCAGATAGTTTACACATCATGTGCAGAGAGATTAAGATATTTCAGTTAAATTTGGGATATTTATTTTTCATCTCTCACTCAGACATTCTTTCACATTTGTTAAAACCATTGAAAATATACACAATGTGATCATGTCAAGAAAATAGGTCAAATGGATGTTGTCAGTAGCTAGCCATGTCAAACGCCACAAAGTAACTTCAAATGTACTCTGGTCAAACAGTCACTTCTTGAATTTTGGATGCATTTAAATTCCAAAAAGATCTATTGCACCAGATCTCAATTTCCTGCGTTGTTGGTTGGTTATTATCTATGTGATAATTGGCTTAAAAGTCCAGTGAGCAGGATTTAGGGACGTCAATGGACAGAACTGGAATGGAATAAAAACATAATTGTGTTGAGTAATTGTGTATAATAACCTGAAACTAAGAATCGTGTTTTCATTATCTTTTTAGAATAAGCCTTTTATAGGGGGACCACCACATTGCACCGCCATGTTTCTACAGTAGCCCAGAATGGACAAACTAAACACTGCCTTTAGGGTCTTTGCCTTTGGTCCTGCGAGCATGGGGGCTGTGATAAGCCAGAGCTCTACTCCTTCCTGAATGCGCAACAGCTCAACTCTGTTGCTTGTCAAGCTGACAAATAAGACTTTGGATGCGGGGGAGGAATAGACAGTGGCTGATGTAAGTGAATAATAACGGCAGGTTAGAGGAAAGTACAATAGCTTGTGTTGTTCATATCCCTCTTTTATACAGAGTGGTTGGTGGAAAAATTGTTATCCGTCTGATGACTTTGTGATTATAAATTGAAAGAAGAATAAGCTTTTCTACATGTGCATGACATTACATTGTTTATTTGCTGTTGTACAGCTGTCCCAGTACAATTGATTTGTTGTTTCACTTGCGTTGCTAGAAGTTGTGAAAAATGAAAAGAAACATCCACAGCATATTCTGAATGTGATAATATAACAGAAAAATCTATTTTCACCACTTTAGCAACCCTCTTCTTTAATAGCTCTAAATAATTGACTAAATTGCCTGTTAAAAGCAGTTCACATACAACAAGAAAAGAAGACAAAGGTTTTTTTTGTTGCTAGGATGTCAAAATGTTTACATCCAGAAAGATTGTTCAGTTTAAGCACTGGAATATGTTTATGATTACAGTCATTATGATAATTACCATAATGATAAGGAGCTGCAGTGTTAGCAGTGGTGGTGGCTGCTTCCAGCCACAACATAAAAAGGTCAGGAAAATGCAGATTTGCTATGTTGCAGATGGACTGTACGACAGTCTGACACTCTCAACCAGTGTTATAAGCAGCCAAATGTTACTTTACCCCATAGCATGCATGAAAAGTGTAATCACACTGCAAATAGAAAAGGCGTTGTCCTTTGTGTCAGGGCTTGGTGTGTGGGCATTATATTAATTTGTACTTTATTGTAACCTATAAGAGGCCCAGATATTATCTGCTCTTGCCCCGTATGTGATTGCTCAGAGGTGGTAGGTTATGGTAGACAATAAATAGTGTGCTCCAGTATTTTACTGTGATCATGTTAAGCAACAACAGTCAGTAATAGCACAGCAATCAGCAGCTATTAACTGCTTGTGGATTTGCATAAAGAGAAGATCATTTAAATGATCAGACTTATAAAACAATACATCACTGAAGGCCGAAGGTTCTGGCCCTTTTACAGCATGAGTTGTTTAAACAATGCAGAGACATGCATGAAAAAAACTTTTTTAAGTGTCAGGGAACCTCTTGTTTAAAAAAGGAAATATGACCTACATACACACATTGAAAGCCAATGAGAGGACAACTTGGAGGTCAGTTTTCAGGAGCAGTTTGAATTGACAGAAAGCTTCATTCCAGTGTTTTCAATTTTATTTCATCTCAGTTTGCTGGACAGTGGGTGTGGGCCAATTTGAAACTCAGGCCATTGTATCTATGTGGTCTGAGATTGTTAGCTGACCCAGTATTCAGCCAGGGCTTCATGCTTCACCGAGCCTCTCTGCAATCTACTTTACTGTAGCACCCAAGAAATTAGGGACTGGAGGGAGACACAGTAGCGTTGATTCATTTCATCTTTGCTCAGAAGGCTGTCTTTTTATGTGATAAAAAAGCTGGGGCCCAGCAGCTACAGTGTCCTGCAAAAAAGATATGAATTGTTGCTAAGCCATTGAGTTTTTATAGGCGATTCCCTTGGAAGCAACAATTGCTCCATTGTAATAAATGTGTGCACAACTGTGATGTGGAGTACCACGTGACCATCTTCCAGGTTATGAACCCATCTGACGACAAACATTTAAATCTCTCTAAAAGTGATTGTATGCGTGGCTGTCAAATCGGCTCTGCTGCAGTCATCACCTTACCTTATGATATTTGAGAGGGAAAAAAGGAAAATGATCTACCTTAAAGCCACAAATAGCCTGAGATGACACTGATAAAAAAGAATTATCAGCGCTGATGAAACCTCCCACAGTCACAGTCATGAAGATGATGTGTATTCATCAATGACAAGAAAGAAATTGCAGTGTTGTTCAGTGACTACGACCACAGCAAATCTGCATGTTCTGTCTCCCGAGGCGTCTGGGCTCTTCCTCTTCCATCTTCACTCAACGAGCGAGTAATGTGGATCCAAGATGAATCATTTTGGTTTATATTGAGCAATGATCTAATTTTTGAAGTGCTGAGGGACAGGAGAGCAGGGGAAAACACTGATCCTACAAAATGCAATTTTTTTTACACCTCCTGTCACATCTACTTGCTTTGTCAATTTAGTGCTAACACTGCCGCCTTGGGGCCTCAGCATGGAGACATGGTGTGTAGCGGCACCAACCCCGGTTGCCTCAACTGCTGAAGCGTGCAAGAGCTCTCTTCACATCTCTTACAATAGAATATCCTGTAAGTTCAGAAGGTTGGGCGTGAGAAGAAAACAATTCAGGGCGTATCTAAGCTGAACAGGCCTTGATTGATAACTGATTCCTCGAAAATAATGTGTTTCACAAAGTAGTGCGTTGACAAACCCTCAATAACTTGAATCTACAAACGGGTGTCTTCTTTTTTCCACAGTGAAGAGGAATGCCATTATGGCCCAACAATTTCAAATTGTGGTCACTCATTCGTTCACTCAGGACACACGTCCTTCAAACTCAATAAAATACTGATACTGTCAGACCTACGCAAGCAAATAATACCATGAGCAAGAAGATTGGCCATTTTTCTGTAGTTGGTATAGTTGAATTCTTGGTGCCGATTCTGATTTATCAGGGTTAGATAATTAATCATAAGTTAAAAAATATTATTTTTGGCAAAGTACCTTTAAAACAGATACACACACTAGTCAGATAATGATTTTTTTTGACAAAAGACTTGGTGCTCATACCACTTTGAATCAATCAATAAAACAATTTAAGTTTCTTGTAGCAGTTTTAAGTAAGTGTTAGCATTTTGTCCCAGAGCAAAAGTAAGGATAAAGTCACATATGTTCATCCTATATGATTAATTAAGCCGAGCAGTGTTGTCTCAGTTATCTTTGTTTCCTCCTCTGCTAGCTCTGCGTGCCTTATGTTGCTGCTACTTTATGTGAGGTGAGCAGGAGGTGCTACTTCTCATGGCCATAGCCGATTAACGTGATAAAGATGGTTGCTGCGATAGTCTAAAGCTGTGGCGATGTGACATTCAGTAATGCCCGGGTCTGCCCGAGCTCCAGGCTTGATGCACAAAGTGACTCCACAGGATTCAGTGGCAACTACTGAATAGGCTTCCATTTAATATTGACTGTGACATTTTCACCTTTGTGATGAATTTTCCAGATTAACATTACTTGCTCTCTGTGTATTGGTGGGGGCTCAACAAGCGCACAGGAAGAGTTCAGTGCAGAGGAGAAATAATCTGCTTAGAAATGGCAGGAGAGAAGCGTCAGCCTTCATCTTCTCCGTGCTCTCCGTGCTCTGTGAAGGTGTCTGTGGCCTTGACAACAACATTACATGCTCACCAGGCGAGGTGTATCACCCCCACCACCACCTCCTTCTCCCTCCCCCAAACACACACACACACATACACACATTGTACCTATCCCGCCATGCAAAGGCTTATCCTTACAAGTGTTATCTTTACCGAAGCCCTTAGAGAATCTAATCATGAGAGCTCTGTGTGGAAACCTGAGTGCAGTTTATTCTGCTGAGCTGTACTCCTAGATAGCACTCCACAACACTCCTGTACGCACAGGCCACATGCCACGCATTCCGACATTAAGTCCTCACTTCAAAAAGGCGATGCCCGTCAAACAGAGAACACAACACGCTGCTGCAGACACACACAGATAACGTGGTTTTGTCGAACTTTGTGTAATAGAATCACTGCTCTCGTGGCTCTGACTGTAAATGGGCTATAGTCTGATTGCTGCCTCACAGAACAGAGATTCTCCTGCGGATGAGTATTTGCACAGCGGCAGGAGGGGCCTTGTCTCCCTGGGGGACAGGCAGAACCTAGCCATGCCTACAGATTGGAGCCCTCTGGGAGGCAGAAAGGCTGGGGAGCCTCTCTTGGGAGGGATGTACAGGGGGTCACATCCCCTACAGACACTGTTTTTGTCTGCGATTGTTTCTATCTACCTTCCTGAGAGGGATACTTGGATATCTGTCCCTTCTCTGCCTCTGTCCTCAATTCAAGGAGTCTGTGATATGATGTCTGAATGCTAAAGTGGTTGCTCATTTGTGATGGTGACATTTGAGCTGCTAATTATTATGATCTATCATGCACTTGTTCCTCCACCAGCTCTAAATCTCTCTTTGAACATCTCAGTTCAGGAGCAGGCCTTTTTTTCATAGCGAGAACAAAATTGAGTCTATTATGAATCAGAATGCTGTCCTGCAATCCCGAACATGTTATTAACTGCCCATTGTATCACCAGACATGTAATTTGGGAAGTTGGATCTTTAATTTTCACTTTAGATCATTTTTTTATTTGAGTCTAAAAGTGTTGCCTTTTTAATTTAGATATGACAATTTTGTCCCGGAAATTAAGTTTTCTTTATCTTCTAAACTGACAGAGCTCAACGTTACAGCAGAATAGAACTTGTGTGGGAATTTCAGATATTGCCAACAGTAATATACCCACAGAAACTCTCTGTTTGCTCTTACTTTAAGCCCCTCGTCCTACCTTCCATCCTAGTAAATAAAATGTCTAGAGAGAAGTGCACACATGGCCTTCAGATAGCTCTTTACCTTCAGAAGCATCTGTGGTCGTGTCAGAGGAGCAGGAAATGGGTCTTTGCAGTCAAGCTGTAAAAAATGTTTCTATCATAGCTTTAATCTTGTTTTCATTTGGAGGCCACTGCATCAGAAAGTAGCTCATTTAGACAAGGGCGCAATCCGATCAAGAAGTCTCTAGCCTTCCCTGTCATTCGATAACTCTGCCTGCCCCTGAAACTTCAATCACTGGCGTCCATCTGTTCAATTGGCTTGCATCGTAACATGTTCTCCTTTGACCCTGTAATCATTATCCCCTTTCAGAGCAGATCCTGTACCTGTCTGACCTAGTGTTACTGTCCGACCACAGGAAATCATTGTCCTGCACCCTGCCACGGAGTCCCCGCCGGGACATATCCACTTCTTTCAAATATAAGAGGATTTTTCTTCATCTTCAAAGGATGCTAATTTGAAATTCAAATTGAGCAGACATGTTTCACTGCACGCAATAAAGGGCTTGCTTCAAAATACTCTAGTTGAAGTACCTACAGGAACAATGTTTATATAATATCTTCAGACACCTCATTTAGGTGCCTTGAGTACTGAGAGTATGCAGGACAAATTCACAACATGCCCTCTTCATCAGCCATCAACTATACAAGAGCTTTCCCTTTGTGTCAATCATGAAGAGAATTTGCAGGAAATCTTTGAGATCTTGAGGATCTGGACAATGTGAATCAAGAGAACGAGAAACATTGTGCTTCTTTCACAAATGGAATAATTTATCTTCCCTTCACTTTTTCAGTGGCATTGCTTTAAAAAAAACTGAGCTTATTCAGGGTTTGAAAAAGATTACATATGACATCTATTCAGATATTTTCTTAAAGTTAAACTATATTTAATGTTCTTTTTTAATTAACAAGACATTTGGCTCAACATAGTTTTGTTAAATCAATAAAAGGATCTCTAATCTTCAGATCATTTGTCACACTAGTTACTTTTTTACTAAAAATTACCATAGCAGTTGTGCTGAAGCGAAGCAGAAATTGAGTTTAGACAGCAACGTACCCTATACATTTAAATTAGTATTTTTCAATTACATCAGGAAGCATGAGCAAGATTGCTACTTCAGCCCTTTGATGGACCCCTGCAGCACGGAGGATTTGTCTCAGAAGTGCCTCACCTTCTCCATGTATGTGCAGAATGCGGGTGTAAGCTTCTTGGCCAGCGCTCGTATGTGTGGGAAGAAATTTCCTCAGTATTGGCTGGTTGGTTGACTGGTCATTTTAAAGCGCTTTGGTCACGTGAGCGATATAAGCTGCATTACAGGCCCTGGAGGCCATGAAGAGAGCGATAGACTTGAGCGCTTTTTTAGAAAGAATGAACGTTTTATGATCTATTAACCCTTTAACCTGAGGGGGGAAATCAACTGCTCCCTTTCCATAATTTCTCACATTGTCTGACCTACATTTCACATTAGCCATCGGCCAATTTTTAATTGTACAGTTTGAATATCATTAACTTAAGCCCTCCCCAGAAAATATGATGCAGAATGTCACTAGCTATTACACGACTCATACACTCGTGAAAAACATAAAATTCATTTGTTAATTTGACTGTTAACTTGATACTCAATGTTTCATTGCAGTTCACATACTCTGAATTTAAACCGTTTCAAACCAGTTTGCTCTTATTGTGCTAGTTAATTAAAATCATAACTATTCTGTTGTGGTTCAAGTATAAAAATATGGTACATTTTAAGGATAAACAAAGTGTGTATATGGTTTTCTACTTAAGTGTCCTGATGATCTCAGCTCAGCATTAGCAAAGCTGCTCAACATAACTGTTAATAATGGCACAGAAAGTAACTTAAATAGCATATATATTCACTTATAAATATTCCAAAGCCAACCAAAAAATAAGCTCATAGGTGTCCAGCATTGAGAGTGAGGCTGCATGTTATCCCCAGGCACATGTGTACAGAACTTGCACTGTTCGATGCTGCCTGTTGGAAACACTCCCTGAAAGTTCAGTGCTTTCTTATTTTGCTAAAACAAATTGTCTGGGCTCTATTGTACCATAATTTTTTGGTCATTTTATTTTGTGACAACATACCCATATCAGCTTCTCTGAAACAAAACAAAAACACATTTTATGTTTCTTTCATCTTTACACCTTTATTCTATGTTTTTGACCAGCTGTCTTAAAACATTTTATTCCTGTAACGCCAGAGCCAAGATTAATCAGTGATTCTTGCCATTCTGAAGGCCCTCTCTCTGCCCTGGTACCCTGGCTTTTTCGTGGCTTAGTAGCTGATTGTGTCTATGTGGCAACATATAAGATTAAAATGGCTATTATTATTATTATTATTAACAGTCAAATTTAAGTGAGATAAACTTTCGGAAGAATTTGAGAATAAAAACAACATGCTAAGAACTAGACCACATATTGAATCCTGATTTAATTGTATTTATGTCACTGCAGCCAGGTGGTCATTGTACGGATCATTGTGATACCAAATAACATTTGCCACTATTACGTATGGAACATGATAACCATCAGATATTCAACATATCTACCAAACTGAATTCAGCTAAGCGCAGTCATCCTCTTCTCTCTATAATATGTCTGAGCTGAGAATTCATATTTAAACCTCTGCACGTCCCAGACAACAGTATGTTTTCTCTGAGGAAAACTCTCACACTGTCAGTGTGAGCCATGCGTTTAAAGGGGATGAAAGTAACAAATGAGATTGGCTGTTATAGTCACAGTCTGAAACGCATCCACTGATAATGTATGTTAATGTATTCCTTCTGATAATAGCATGTTAAATAAAGCACCACACTGTAAGTGGTAATCAGCCCATGCATGTTAAATCCAAAGGTGGATATTTCATTTCACTGTCGGAGGACAGAAAAATTCTTAAGAGTAATTCCTGAAGAGGACAAGGAAGGTGAATATACAGCTTTTCGAAAAAAAAAAATCCTCCTCATATTTGATTGTGTTACCTCAAACCTTTCCTTAAACTAAAGCCTGTGCCTAAAAAAACACTCCTAACCTAAACCCCTAAAACCCCTAAACTTGAACTGAACACATTGTATTTCATTTTACACTAGATACAAAGTAGTCGCCTACTACACACAACCATATACAATGACCTTTTGTTCCCAGAGGACAATTTGACATGTCGGTAGACAAAGTACATGTGTAAAAATGTTATAAAATAATACATTGATGAATGATGGCTCCATTTAGCTGCTTCGTGTTAGGGTGCTGTTATTGTGCATGCTGGCTCACTGTCACTCTGGCATGGTTTAGTGGGACATTTGAATAGAACAGAGCCATTGTTAATGTTATTAGTAACACCTATGCTTTTCTCACTGTGATGTGTCAAAATGTCTGCTGTGAAAAGACCTATCTCCAAAGAACCATGTTGCTTTTTTTTCCCAATCCAAGCTCCAGTTGCATTTCAATTCACAGTTCCATCAATTTTCACATGGCTGTTAAACTAACAGGCAGGTCATTAAACAGCACAAAACAGAAGTGCACCTCGCTAAATTGTTCAGGGCACAACTCGTTCCCCATATTACAATTAGGTGTTTCAATAAAACAAAATGCCGATGCACTCTACAGAACCTCAGAGTACTTCAGCTAATGAATTGAATGAGTTGAGTTGTTTTAAATATTACATCTCACCTTGGTTAGAGTTTTTAATTAATGCTTTTTACTCATTGCATGACCTTCATTTGTATTTAAAACCCAGCAACAACCTTTTTCCTCAGTCACATTGTTAAAGCCTTCATATAGCTTTTAATACTAGATCAAATAAAGAGAGGAGGGAGGGTTCCCACTACTTTATTCCAGCTCTTTTTTGGCTTTTTACCCTTTCATGACTAAGTGATGTAATTAGAGCACAGCAGTTTGAACTGTGATTTTTCTTTTTTATGTGAGCGTTTGAACGCCATTCCTTTTTACATCAAATGTCCAAAGTGCAAAGCTAAAGCATCATTTTCACATATAATGAATACACCTTCACCAAACTCTGACTCAGTTATTGACCTTGTAGATTTAAATAATAAACAAAGGTTCTTAACAGAAATGGTTGGCCCGGCACAAATAGAATGAAAAAGGTAATTCAAGCGAAACTCAAAACAAGGAAGAATTCTTTTTGCAAGTTGAAAAGTAATTGCTGCAGAGCCAAGAGTCAAAGTAGGGAACATTTAGCATCATAAAAGATAAGATAATAATTTACAAAATCTTGCCAGAACAATAATTCTGTTATCTCATAAAATGATTTCAGCAAATAATCCTTAAGCCTTTTTTTCCCACAATAAGAAGTGTTATAAATCCATCAGTTGCTAGCAGTCTAATTAACCAAGCATCAAATGTAAAATGTGATGACTTTCTTTCTTTCTTTCTTTCTTTCTTTCTTTCTTTCTTTCTTTCTTTCTTTCTTTCTTTCTTTCTTTCTTTCTTTCTTTCTTTCTTTCTTTCTTTCTGTCTTTCTGTCTTTCTTTCTTTCTTTCTTTCTTTCTTATTATTGGATAATTCTCACTATATGAGCCAGTAATGCTAATGTGGATGTAACAATTCCCTGGCATCTCCCTGTCCATGAACCTCCACCTAGAGTGTCATTCTATAATATGATGACAGAAGATGCAATCAGTGCTGCAATTAGCAAGATGAAGTCATCCACTTGTGTTCTTGACCCCATTCCAGCCAAGCTGTTTGCTGCCTCTCTCAAGAAACAACCATTATCACAAAGTGTTCTTTTGAAACGGCTAAAAACCTCTGCCTAAGAAATAAAAGTACTCAGAAACTAGTCTTCAATCCGTCCATCCTCAGTAAACTAATTGTTTTAAACCAACTACGTATTATTTGATGACTGTATATTATGTTCCTGATTTTTCCTCCAGTATCACTAGTGAGGCTGTGCTCTGTTCTACCCTAAACTGTAGCATATCTTACCACTGGTTTGTAAAAGTGATTAAGTAATGTTGTATCTAGTGTGCACTACAGCAGTGTGAAGTGTTTTGGAAAAATGTGCACTTTTTTTTTTTTACAATACCCCCAAAATATTGATAATCGATATCACATGGAGGGCATAATATATTAGTTCGATTAAGAGATGAATAAAACAAGGCTTGTTTACTGTGTGGGTGACAAACACCATCATCTAAGTTGATTAACTTCTTGGAGGAGGTGAGCACTACAGCTGTGTGTGTCAACTTGCTGTTTGGAGAAGAGAGTGAAGAATTGCAGCTAGCACTGTATCTTGGTACAGAATGAATGTAAGCACAGTAGCTTTCAGGGAAAAGTCCTCTACTTGAGGTACAAAATCCATTACACTTTATCAGTTTGGTTTGTCTTGTAAGAGGGAAAGTGCTATGCTTTTCCAATATGTCACCATTACTATAGCATCCCATTCCCCTCTAGGACTGTGGTCTTTAGGTCTTTGATTATAGGTTGGCATAAGTACAGCACTCAGTCGTTCATGAGAATGAAATATTTTTGGCTCGTTCTGAATTTAATCTTTTTTATTGAATTCCCTGCAAAAATATTTCTCTCTACCACTGTCTTGCTCATGCCAGTGTCTCTAACAGTCTTCATAAATTCTAGGCGGTCTAAACCCATTCCCTAAGATTTGCAATTTGATATATGTAATGTGGAATGTGAGCTCAGAGACTGGTTGTTCTTACTTTAGCTTAGATGATAATACAGATGAGTTAGCTCGGGATGAATATTAAGCTTTTATTATATTTTTGTTAGAATCTTGGTTCAGGAGTTAGAGAGTAGTAGAGAAATGATATCCAGAATTTTACTGACTTATATTGTGCATGCTTTTTTTTTTACATGGGCATCTGATCAGAAATCCAAATAGTAAGAAAAATACACAATTTAATTTCTCACACCAATTAATGTGGAATTTTTGGCGTTTGGCTTGTTTGCTCCACTTTTCCCAAAGCCACATTTTGTTTTGATACTCAATCGAATTAGCTTTGAATTCTAGTGATCATCAGACTCATTAAAATGTGTTTATATAACAATCATTTTTTCCAGGCTGTCGTAAAAAGGCTGCTGAACATTCGCAGTTATGTGCAGCCAATACTCCATCCCTCTGAAGTTTGAACAACTCTCTTATTAGGAAACGATTCTACGCAAGCCCTGGCACATCATTTACTTTTTACTTGTTGCTTGTTTAGTACTTAACAGTACAGTATTTTATGTAACCCATGTTAGTTTGCCATTGTAATTTAATGGCCATCCCTTTGAAAGTCCCCTGCGCTTTGAGGTACAATATAAAATAAAAACTCCTGATAGATTTATATGCTAAGTGCAGATAATAAATCTAAAGCAGATATGTAATTCAATAAATCTGGATTACATTAAGAGAAATGCATCTCAGATTCAATTTAGGACTTATGAGGCTTGAATTATGAAAGACGATTACTGTCTGCCTTTTGCCATGACTGCATGAGAACTGAAACTGAGAGAAGCATTCTATCAAAATCCCTCTGACACTTCATATAATTCACTTTTAATATGATTCACTTTTATAAATAAACTGCAGTTAAGAGAACTATTAGGGAGGATGAGCTTTTGAGGAAGATGATGATTTGCTTTAAAGACTTAAAAGCCATTTGAGGTCAGCATCATGGGGTATATATTTTCATCTGCTATGCAATTGCAGAACAGTTGCAGCTGTTTTGTAGCGATTAGCTTGACACATGTGGTGTATACAAAGTTCTACCAGGCTAACAGCTGAGTCAAGAGAAGAGGGTCAGACCCTCCTAATGGGATGTTTAGAGAAAATACTTTTTCTCTCTTTTTGATTTCCTGCTCCTGTCTCAGTGGGTTCTAAGTGAAAAGTAAAGTATCCTGCCTGAAAAGTCTCAACGGAAAGTGATTTGCATTGTATTATTCAAATTGCAGTTAAGTGCATAATACACTCTAATTACATGGTACAGTACTGAGTGTGTTTTGAATTCATGCATTTCATTTTTCAGGCTGACTAACGACCTTAATCACATGACATGAATAATGGAAGGTCAGTATTGTACAGATGTAAAGTAGTTCTCAGCGCTCTTGTATTTTACAGGGAGAACGGGGAGAAAATGCACATTTTGATAGGTAAATATCTGAGCATATATGCATGCATACACACCTGTGTTTCTGCTGGTTAGTCAGTCTGCATGTATAAAGCGTATACACAAGGGAAAACCTTTGTTTGCGTGTGCGACCCGGTCAAGTAGCACTTGCAAATTAATTCCAAGTGCTTGTTTAAATGCAAACGCAGACCTGATGGACATTGTTTGTCTATAGGGCATTGAGGAAGGTACTTGATTGTCAATGATCTACCTTTCACTGAACTATGGTCTTAATTGTCTTGATATGGTAATGCCTATTCATTTGGTTCACTAAGCAGGTAGAGAAAACCCTTGAGTATTATATTTTAGACCCGCTTTGTCTGAATCTGTGTGTATGTGTTTTTGTGGCAGAGGTAGCGTCTCTCTGAAATAGCTAGTTAAAGGTGCATTGAATAAAATGTTTACATCTCATAGAGTGACCAGAATATCTCTGTACGTGATGTGAGTTTGATAGGGAAGTCAATCAAAATCAATGAGGCAGTTATCATTTACTGTGTGTTTAGACTGAAAACAGCCCGGGTTAGACAAACACAACAGTGGGGGTGTGTAGTTTCAGAGAGCTGATAAAATATAGTCTGAGAAAGCTGGTTTAAGTGTTGGATTCATGAGCTTGGAGGCTTATCAGAGGCCACAGTTCTGCATAGCATGCTGTCATGCCATCTGGAAGAATTCCATAACTCTGAAAAGTTCTCACAGTGACAATAAATTCATCCTCTAATGCAACAATCTCCAGGTAAACAGTCAAATTAAACCCTTTATGTAACAGGGTTTTGTACCAAGATTGTACACAGCACCTTACTATACATTGCAAAAGTTGAACTAGATTAAACTGTTTTCCTGGACAGTGCCAAAAAAAAAAATATTGAGTATGTATATCTTTGTATTTTCCTGCAGCACTGATGTTGGTCTGATCACGGCCTTGGCCAGTTGCCGAGACTTATCAAATTTTACTTTTCTTTTTTTGTCAGCTTGAGTTAAACTGCCTTGCATATCCTATTGTGTGCTTTCAAATTTTTAAAATGCAATTATACAACCCTAACAAATGAGTCCTTGTGTGAACATACCTACAGCACCAACCTGGAAATCACACACGGGAAATCATTAAGGGCCCATAAGGGCTGGTATATACCTACTTTGTGTTATATTATTTATCAGATTATTACTGATGCATCATGTTTTAAATACAGTCAGAGATCAGATCTGTCTGGCACAGAGACTCCGCACCGGTGGGTACTTTTTGCAGCACAGAGCATTTGTTTTTATCTCCACCTAGCTGTAGTGGGAGTTGGGTTATGGCTGCTCTGCATTTACATGAGGACACACTGCAATTCAGTTGAGGCAAAATTAGCATACAGAGGATTTACAACAGATAAAGTGCAAAACATCACACATACACAGGTGTTGCTACACTGAACCAGCTTCCTGAACTGTGAGCAGAGGTGATTGCATGACAGTAGCCCCATTCACACTGCCATTTGACTGTGGGAATCATGTGCCGATTCGACTGTCGTCCGTGGGAAGTTTCAGATGCGGAGAAGGGGGACAGATTTGCTGTGGCTCTGATGCGCAGCAGTGGCGAGCCGGTGTCTGTGTGAATTGATAAGCCATAGGTGGGGAGCGGGGGCGCATCGATCTGATGGTGTTCACAGTCTGACAGCTAAACCGATCCTTCACTCATCAAATAAAAGAGAAATGACCCGCAAGGCAACGTTGCGTGACCAAACAGTAATGTGGTAACTGGTAGTGTCTTTGGCAACTTACATGAGAAAAGAAATACAGCAGTTTAAACATTTCTGCCCAGCAAAAAACTTTTCTCCTTCCACTATTGTATTGTTGTAGTTACTGTCTTGAAAAAAAATCACCACTACAATCAGCCCTTCCCACCGAGACTTTCCAGGATGCATAGTGGGTCAGGATCTCAATCACAACACATTCATATGGTGCATACATATGGTTATAACCAGTCAGAAGGTACATGTTTAGATTAACAGGTGGACGCCGGGGAAAAACATGGAAAAAAACAGACAGATATCAAACTTATCATGTGTACTGTCACGCCTCTTTTGGATCTGCAGCGCCGGTGGCTGTATGAATTGACACACTGGTGCGGCTCTGTGTGAAAAGGGATAGTGTCATCAGGATACCATGGTATAATCCAGTCCAGGTGTATTAATACAATTTCAAGATAAATGGCTTGTGTACTGTTTGTCAAGCACCACAGCATCTAAGTTAATTTCCTTCTAACCATAGTGAGAAGAGTGGCAGGTAGCTGGCCTATGTGGCCCTTTAGCAGTGCATTTGTCAACACACTGTTGGTGACAAAGGGCAATAAATCGCAGCTGGCAACTATAACACTGTAGAACTGTTCCGGTCACCAATTATTCAAATTTTCTTTTGAATTTGCATTCAGGTAGGTGTTAGCTGTGTTGATGGCCTCACCATTAACTCATAAGAGGTCATTAACAGGAGCTTGAAAAGCATGATTGACAAGTTCATTAATTAGATGGCTAGACTTGAGGGAATGGTGATTTGCCTTCAGTAAAAACAAACAAACAAACAAACATTTTGAAGGTAGATGCCATAGCCTCATGTCTGAAACAGCGACTGGAGATAAATTCCACACCTCTTGTGAACGTGTAAGCAATATTATATTTATTATTTGCACGATTACCATTTAGTGACATGTTATGTTAAGGAGTTTACCTCATCTGGTTTAATGAAAAGTCACATCGTAAGGCTGTACACCAATGCTAATCAGCCACTGTCATCCTCCAACAACACCCATGTGTGTGTTTGTCTGGTGCTTTCTGCTTGTTTGCATTACTTGCAGAGCCTTCTTGGTTTAATTTGCATATGAAAGAATTCCACCATCTTTGCTGTAAACTTCTTGCTGCTGCAGGGAATGACAACATTCAAAGTTCCTCGTCTCAGCTTTAAACCCAGAAAGACAGCCCATTTAGTGCACTGTCACTTGGAGTAACGACTTCCCAGGACTCCCCTTACATCAGCATGAGGGTAAAGGAGGATGAGTGGCAAGTCACCAGGATGTTTCAGTTGCTGTTTTCACAGCTCGTCAGGAGTCGCCACCTTTTTTGACGGGAATGCAACCACACGCAAACATGGACTCCGACTGTGGATAGAGAAACAAAGATATCACTACACACATCCACAGGGCATTTAAGTGCACATACACTGCTACACACGCACTCACTTAACTCTTAATTATCACGGATGCTCAAGTCATCAATTATTAAGCACACTCTGGGCGTTGCTAATGGTATTTTTGGAGAGGAAGCTTTATCTACTGTAAGAAGGTAGATGTCTAGTTTGGGAGTCTGAGAAATAATTTATTGTGGCCCCACAGGCAGTTTAAATGCTGTCTGTATTTAAATCAACTGCAATGTCTTGGCAAGTTCTGGTTGTTCTGTCTGACCCTAATTTTTATATCCACTCAGATTTCAATTAGTTTTTAGCTGGCAAGCAAGACTTGAGTGTTACTATCAGACAAACACTTTAGATAGTGTTTGGAGCTACCTACTGCTAATCTGCAGGATCTGTATTGCACCTTGATTTCGTCAGTACTTTTTAGCATATATGTTTTTTATAATGGGATAGTCTGCTTCGTGCATTTTGTGAACGACTTAATACGCAGACAAGGCATTTTAGCATCTGCCTTCATACTGTATGACTGGTTATAATGATAGCACTTTGATTGACAGGAATTCATATTACAGCAGATGGCTGCTGAAGCCAGGGGCGGACATTTCAGGGAAATGGAATATCTGTTAGGATATACTGTAAGACATTGTATCCAGTGGCTTAAAACAAAATAAAACACCTCAATATCACAGCGCTGTGGCAGGGCCTGAAAATCACCTCTCAGCTTTAAAACAAATGCTTTCAATTTGGGACAATCCAAGCATCACCAAAGTGAGACATTGTGCTGGGTGGAGTAGGGATACTGTATTTCAGAGGCAGAACGAGAGATAGTGAAAGGGGATTTGGTGGTGAAATCAGCAGTGTTGCTTGTCAGCTCCTCCGTAATGGAAAATGTATTTAAAATGGGGTCTACTGGATCTCATTTTACGAATCATTAATAATAAATTGGCGCCATCAATCCTAATGATGACGGGTGCCCTATTATCAGGCCAGCGTTTGGGAAATTTCTGTTGGCTTGGATCAATTAATTCCCCTTTTATCTATACATAAAACATCTGTTTGGTTTCTAGAAAAACAGAGTTGCATAAAACAAAGGTCCTTGGGGTCTGTAGTCCTGCTGCTTGGATGGGTGACCTATTTAACCTCTCTTTGCTGTTGGTGTCGACTGCTGATACCAAGAGACAGAATAGACTGAATGCTAAGCTCAAGGCAACAGCCACATACAGTTTTGAAGGGGGGGTAAAAGCTAAACCTACAATAGCTGAGTTAAAGATCCACGACTGTTCACGCTCCAGCCATATGACCACACTAATAGAAGAGATTATTTGGAGTACTGGGGGGCATTATGGTTAGATGATCATGTACATGTCCTTGAACAACATTCATCACACATTCCCCCCTCCCCCCCTCGCCTTGTGCCATGTTTATGAGCATGCCTTGATATGCAGTCATTATGTGGATTTATTTTTAACATATACAGCATGCAGGTAGGTCACTGCACATAAGCACAGGTTATCACAGAGACGTATAAAACAGGGTGCCATTTATTAACTGTAAACCATTTTCACAACATTTTCATTTCTCATGACAAACACGGGCTGGCTTCCAAAACTGGGAATGTTGAAAAAGGTGCCAGTCAGGATATTTATCCAGCAAGATAGTTCATAGGAATGTTTATGGGCCTCTGTGGGACCAATGATGTATCGCCAAACTCTAAACTCTGATAAGAAAGCAACTGAAAGAATGCTGATTTAATTACATTAAAGCTGCTATTTAGTAGAATCCTAGTCCACAGCCAAAACATTTTGGGTGTGATGAATGCTTGTTTTACATTAGGATTAGATAGAAGAGTACAAATGTGAACTGGAATCATGATATCTATTTGTTAACTTAATCAACAGTAGACTTATGCATTTTTAATTTCCCATTATTTCTCTGGAATGTCAAAGTCCTCATGTAGAATTATTTTAATTCAACCAGGAGATGTGGATAACTGAGACCTGTGCTAGTAGGAGCTTGCATTAGCTGAAGCACAACACTGACTCACACTTGAATTGCTTGCAAAGTCACATGCAGAAGCAGTCAACCTGAAGCAAGCTTCCAACATTACTTTCAGCACCCTGACCCCGAACTATCCCCTGTTGAAGGCAATAACTGAAGTCATGAGCTGTTTTATTTACTGCACGTGCTTGTATATTATTGTTGAAAATACCAAAATTAGATGAATGTCACTGACCCCTTAGCCACCGTAAACAGTCAGTCAGCAGCATTTCCTCCTTAACTGGCTGAAAAGCTACCCAGTGCACCATATCACTGCCTGTGTTTACTATTGCTGATGTGAAATAGAACCAGATTTTTTTTTTTTGCAGCAGGTTCAGGTTCAGTATTTCAAATAGAATCTGACGAAATATGTTTTTTCATACTAGGTTTGACAAATCTTGTGATTAATTCATTAAATACTGTGAATGTAAAATCAATCAGAGCTGAATCTCAGATCTGAGAGCTTAAAAAAAAATGTACCCTGTGTTTTATGAGGTGAAATGAATAATAGACAATAAAATTGAACAAATCTTTTTAGGCACCCTTGGCCCACCTTTAAGACACCCACTAAGGAATCCTGTTCTAGATGCAGATGTAATAGTTTAAGAGAGAGAGAGTGACATAACTCTGGCAGCAGCTTTTATAATGTGACAATTTTTACTTGTACTCTCCTGATAACCTTATAACATCCCTACTCACTGCTGCAGCTCCCCTCACCGACCCCACATCCTGTTTACACGTCAAAGCTTTCCTGTATTGTTTACTCTGCAAAGTCATTCATGTATGTTACAGATATCTCTAAATCATTTATACTGCAGTTTGTGTGTTTTGTCGATTTGTTCTTCCATCAGAGCTTTTGTTTCTGCCCTTCCGAAAGCTTTTAAGAGCAGGGCATTTTCTGCCGCATCTAATTATATGATAAGCATTTTCAATAAATGGTGCCATTTGTGATATTTGTGTCTCAGACTATAATTCTGAATTGAAATTCTCCCTAGTAATGTGTACTTTTGTCCAGCTGTGGTCTTTCTCAGCTGATCAGTGTACTGACCTTATTGGTACATTTATCCAGCGATAATGTTTCAGCAACATATGCTGTTTGTTGCCTTCAGCATTATCTTTCACAGGAAAAACGGAATGCCCCTTTTCTCATTTGTTAACATGCTCTTACTCACAGGCAAAGTGAGACAGACAACTTTGAATTCATATTCTTATTCTAAACATTTAAGCTTGATGAAAGATTATGTTTTGCTGCTCTATATTCACGTTATCTGTACTGAAAGGGTCAACCAAGATACTGTATGTCAGACACTAAGCTGCAGCATGAGACACGCCTTCCATTATTCATAGTGTCACAGTTACAGATGTAGAAACCTGCAGCCCTTCAGCAACTTAGTAGAATAACTTATCAAGGAAACAACGTAGGCCTATGTAGAAATAGTGAATATGATCATCTAGGTTTTTTGTTTTCTTCACTTACTATACATTCACTTCATTTACTTACTATAAAAAATTGGCATCAGTTCCAAATATTCAGAATCCTTCTATGGACACTAGCACACACGTCTTTTAATTTCATGAAACAATTTGGATGTGCCCTCTTGGTATTATGTTTACCAGTAAGCTATTGCACGGCTGAACGATATCGACAAAATCAAATATCACAATATTTTTGATTTAATACCTTGATATTAGGGATGCACCGATCCGATATTAAGATCGGATATCGGCTCCGATATTGACAAAACGGCTGGATCGGGGATCGGTAAAATGAAACAGATCCACCAGCCGATCCAATTATTTTTTTTCACCGTCGCAGCACATCCTACGTCATTCGTCAGCGTCAGTGTGTCGCATGCTGGAAGAGCGCAAGTTGTTGTTTGACCAACTCTTTATTAGTTTATTCTCAGGTTCAGCTGCTATGTTTTATTTTGTATTCCTGTTTGCAGGACGTTACATGTACTCACGTCACATTTCTCCGCTGATTAGCTAGTAGCTCCGCCATCAGCTGTTAGCTTCACCGGTCAGCTGTTAGCCTAGCAACGCTAACTTTCAAACCGACGTACTCAATACTATGTGGGCTGTCCATCGCTGCTCCGTTGGTCCTCCCTCCACCACAACCTCAGGGTTATTCACCGCCGGGCTGCTTTGTCTCCTCCTCTGCTGCTGCGGTCTCCCCGGCTCGCAGCGATGCTGGATGGTCGCCCCCGCTGTGTGCACGGAGCCTCCAGACGCTAGTTTGTTTACAGACGGTGCTACTGACTTCGGTGCTAGTGTTCCCTCCGTGCTGACTGACAGGCGCTAAATTCATTCATTCTTTGATTTGTTTGTTCCACTTTGTTACGTGTGTCCTTGGGTATCCTGACAGGCGCTATATAGATTAAATGTATTATTATTATTATTATTATTATTATTATTATTAATGTTACACATGTTTACAATGTTCAGTAACTGTTTGATTATTTTGTCTTGGTTAGGAAAGTCTGGTGCCTTTAGTCCCTTTCACATGGTGGAAGGTATACAGTTTATTATTAATTCAACAATGGTAACGGATCGGTATCGGGTATCGGCCGATACGCTCAGTCCAGGTATCGGTATCGGATTGGATCGGAAAAAACTGGATCGGTGCATCACTACTTTATATTGGTGTTGCACAATAATGTATGGATGATAATCGGTACATTGACAAAATATACATGATGCGAAAAAAAAAGAAGAAGACAGAAATAGCCTTAAGATATCATAGTATAATTTATAGGTCATATTGCCTGGTCACTACAGGATGAATCCTGATGACTTTGGTGACGAGCAAATTTTTCCTGTCGTCCCACCATGAAGGTGATGCTTTTGTTATTCAGTGAAATGTCTTTTCAACCGTTGGATCATCAGGTCAAACTTGACATATCTCTCTCTACAACAAGCATATCTAGTGTGGCTGTAGACTTTTGGTCTCGTTTGATGGTAGAATACAGAATCAGGCTTTATATCATTTTGTTTCAAGTGCTTGTATTTCGATTGGCATCTTGACTGTTTTTAAATGTACAATCACCAATTTTATTACACTAGAGACCGTTGTGTTGCCTTGTTGATCAGTGATAATAATTGCCTGCCAATTAAACAGACTGATAATGTTTATCATGGTGCAATCCAAATGAGCCACTTCATTTTTATATTTATTCATTTTTAAAGCTACTTTCAGCTCCAGTCAGAATGGACCTCAGAAATATTTGAGGTGCCTGTGCTTTTGAAATGTTTCTCAGAAAAAAAGGTAATTACCTCTATTCATCTCTAACCCATGGTAAATTAATGTTTTCAGGCATGCAATAAGTTCTTGAGAGTTAATACTGTGTCCGCTTAGCCACCAAAGAATGTGCTGCTTACCACACTGTTGTGATGCATACTGAACAGACACATTATAACAGGAAATATATTTTTAGATTCTACTTAGAAATATTATTTCCACTTCAGCAGAGTCTTTTTCATTCTCTGGAACATTCTCAACCTGACACTGCTGATTGTTAAGGCACAGACTGAGTGCAGCTTCTCTTCATGCCATGCCTGCTCAACTCAGATGGCAGATCTGCCACCTGAAGCAACAAATGAGTCATGTCTGCATGCATGCAACCTGGTCACACAACCAGGTCTCTTGAAACCGTGTTACGCCTGTAGCCTGCAGGAACCCTGCGACCATTCCCGTAAAATTCATCCATCAATACTGACAACAGTAGCACCATGCACATTATGATCAATGTTGCAAAAGTGTTTTGGTCGCCTCAGGTTTGGTGGAGCTTTGATTCTGCTCCCGTCCTGCACATCCATGACACTGCACAGCCTAATATTGGGCGCAATTGCATGATTTCTATCATGAAATAAATAAAAAACCTGATATTTGACCTCCACATTAACAGTTTCATCACTGTTGGACAGAGATGTATTTTTTGTTGTGGGAGAATGTAATCAAGCAAGCAGTGCATTGCATGCAGGACTGTATGCAGTTATTACAGTACACTAAGCAAAAGATAAATGTCATAATATATTGAAAACCTGTGTTGAATAAATTTTTCCATCATAGCATCCACTTGTCATCAAATTGTACAGGATGCAGCATGGGTACAATGTCAATAGAATATCGCTTAAAATGTCTTTTGTCACATTATCTGTCTTTCAGGAACAGAAATTGAATATTAGCCGAGTGTCTCGTTCTGGGGATACATTAAACTGTCAACCTATAGTATTGCCGTTCATGAGGAATGCCTCATAAAAAAAGTAGACCTGTGATTTAAAAACATTTGCCTCTTGGGCCGAACATTCTTATCTGAATTATGTCAAGGCTTGCCAATGATGTGGAGCAGTTTCGGAGGAGCTGTGCTGTTATCTGAGGAGGCATGCGAAAATAGGTCTTTATTGTCTGATGCGGCTGTTTTCATGCCACATCTTACCCCTCTCATACAAACCAACCAGAGACAGCTGCACAGATTGCACTTAGCCAGCAGCCACTGAGACTAAGCGGACAGAAGTCATACAGAAAGAAAGGGCACCTCAGGTAAGTGTGGGTGTCCACGGCATCTCCCCAACTAGATTGCCTAAGATGAAGACAAACAAGGCCGTTCCCCTCCCAACTACAAGCTCAGTTGTGACATTTGCATCCATTTAGATGATTGTAAGTGACAGCTACCATGTTTAGGCTTTTACTTAGCCGTATGCTGTGGCTTTCTTCTACTTTAATTATTCAGATCTTTGTTGGACAGAGTATTGCACCTCTCTCCCAGGCTTTTCAACAACATCTGATTTGTTACAAGCCACTCCCGTAAGGCAGAATCTCCTGCTTAACACTTGGCTAGTATTTGAAGTCCTGAATGATCTGAAGCTCAAATGGCTTTCAGACTACATGGATTCTCTGTTACACAGAGGGCCAAACTTGATGCTATTCATACCTTGGATACACAGGCCGTGTCTAATAGTGATTCAAAAGCATATTCCACATAGGGTGACAATTATCACATCCCCATTTAGTCTGTTTTGGTGTAGTCCACTGTAATGTTCTGATATTGTCTCTAGCCGTTTTTATACTGGGCAATAAGCCGCTAATTGGCCGTCCTTTTTGTGGCTAGGTCCACGGATTTAGACAGAGGGCGGCAAATTGGCGGTCTGTTTTGGTCCACCAATTTGCCGCCTCGGAGGGTACACTTATTTCCGCCTCCATTGCTATCTAAATCCGAGCTGTCAATGTGCCGGCGATTGCGTGAGATGGGCGGAGGTGTCGATGACGTGCACTGTTGTGCGACCCACAGCTGGGGAGTTTTAAAACCAGGAAACAGCTGATCACAGCAGTCAGTTCATCACTTCATTCGCGGACGTCAAGATGAGCAACTGGACAGCTGCTGAGATCCAGGAGATGCTAGTGTCTCCTCGGTCTCTGTAGCTGTTTGGTTATGTCTGCTTGTTGTGTAGCGGCAAGCTACGAACGGTCGCTACTTTCAAATTAAAAGCCCCCCACTAAGAACCCAGTTCTAAACTCCAATGGGGTGCAATGTAAAGCTCTTATTTTGAAGACAAATTCGTTTTCACTGGTCACTGCCCAACTTCCTGCTTCACATCACGTCACATGTTTACGCCTACCCCAGTGGCGGCCAAGTGATGGCTTTTGGAAAAGGAGGAATATTACGCCTCCCTTTTAGAAAGACAAGGCGGCAGATTGCCGCCCTTACCTTGGAGCAAATGTGCCGCCTTTTCTATGTAAAAAGGGCTTCTGTCAGACAGACACCCTTTTTAGACTCAGTGAAACATTTACATGCTTTTCTAAACACCTGTGATGGAATCATCCCCTACTGCACAATAAGTAGGCTATTATACACCCAATGTTAAATTCTGCATATACATTTATCAATCACTGTGCTTAGTGGTAACATACATTCTTTGAAACCCAAATCTGTTCATCGCTGCGCCCCACCCCCCATGCAAACATCGCCTGATTTTAAACCAGTGTTTCCTGGCATCCTGGTGAGGTGGGACAGAAAATGGCTGATTGACAGTATACCTGTTTAGAGTATCCAAAGACACTTGGCATAAACAGTAGGCCTGTACTGTAGATCAAGTTGACTTAACCTTGAATCTGTGTAAGACTGCTGCAATAGTCAGATCCCAGCTGTGGGTTATTAGCTGTTCCACACTTATTCTGAGTTAGCAGGTGCTCAATCAAAGATGTTGTGATATTTTTACTTTCATTAAGTCTCCAAACAGCATTTCCTGGAGACAATCAAAGTTTTATTTATTTATGTATTTTTTCAGTCTCATCTATGGGATTATTTCGGGGTGTGCTGCATTTTTTAGTTAACAAATTAAGTGTCCTTTGGGTTAACTTCTCTAAGCCCCAAGCTTCTTATCAGAATCACACTAGCGCAGCTGCATGTTTTAGCCTGGTTTTTAACTCACAACCACATGCTTTTCATCATCTGTTTTTATACCACTTGAAACACGGTCTTTCCATGCCTGTTTTTTTTCATTTCATGTTGTATGAAAACCCCCTGGCAAAGAAATGAATGATCACTCAACAGTGAACAATGTGTCTGCACTTATAATTTCCAATGTTATGTTATTTTTGTATGGTAATGCAGCGCAGACTTTTCAATCCAATCTGTATTTTCAATTGCATTAGCCTGGAAAGATGCCAAAAATGGCACTTTATTCTCTATGATTTCGTGTACAATTTATACAGACATACTCGAAGCTTGAAGTGGACAATTTAACAACATCACTGACAGTACAAGCTTTTTTTTTTGTGCTTGGTTGGACAAAGGGTGTTTAAAATGGACAAAGCTGATGGGGATAAAGTTAGAACAAAGGAACTAATTTGCAAGTTAATAGTGCTTAATCAGTTTGTCGCATTAGTTCCTGTTATAACAAAGGGATATGGGCAGAGGGATTTGGACAAGGAGTGTTTAGAGCTGGTGAAAAGGCCAGGGCCCAGATTTGATAACATTACAGCCAGTTTAACATTGTGCTGGTTGAAGGTGAATGAGTATGGACTCTTTAGCCAATAATGTGGATAATTATGCCTCAATTTCTAGTGGTTAAATAATCAAACAACTGAACAGAGGCAGCCGGCACACACATGCACACACACGCTGTGAATGTTCACCTGATCAGCCATCCAGTTAATAGTCCCTGCTTGCGTTCAGACTAAAATGTATTATAACGCTTATATAGCCATTCACGGGCGGATTATTTAAATAAAGCCCTTTTCCCCTCGCAGGCTGACTAAGCATTTCTGAAATATGGAATCTGGAGAGAGAGATTTACAACCTGTAGCTAATAACTGAATGAATTCCCAACTTTTGTGGCATGCAGGCTAGACTCTTGATTCATTAAGGTGATGAATATTCAATTTGCAGAGATATGATCTGATTCTGTAAAAGAGCAATATTAATAGGGCTGGGTTACATGCTCTTATCCAAACACATATAAATTAATCATAACTCCCTCGTGTAGGCAGGGTGTTCTGCAGCAAACATCTGTAGCATAAATTACTCCTTTGCCATCACATCATGTCTGCCCACAGACAAACAGGATATTAAATGATCTTCTGTTTACATGCTTTTCAGGGACAAATGTATCTGTTGTCCCTGAACCTTTACTTTAAAAACTTTACTGCAGCGTTTGAAAATTGTACGGGCCGCCATAACATTTTATAAGAGTTGTTACCTTGTAATAGGATTGTTATTTCCCAGATGTAATGTGATATAGATTGGATTTTCATTTATCTAGGGGTTTTAATAGCCCCCCCCCCCCATATGGAAAATCAGCATATGCTAATGCAATATCTGTTATATCCACTATAAACCAAGGTGATCCACTGTTGTAGCTCTTCCTACAAATTGCAGAATGTCAAAAGAGTGATAATGGTCAGTTTTTAAATGCTGTAGCCTCACCTATAACTTGGTTAATATGATTACAATCTGGTGAGGCTGTCATATATTTTATAACACATAAACTCTATGAGATCTCAGTTTCATAACTGCTTCTCGTGGCAAAAGGCAAATTGTACTGTTGGTTCAAAACAGAAACATCAAACAGATGGCATTTTGCAAAACCTGCAATAATTTACCTTTACGGCTTTCATGAACCAATACAACTTAGATGACAATTGGCCCCATTCATGGCAAGTGCAGATGGTGTTTTTGACCGTTTATGGATAATAGTGTAGAGGCCAGGTAAAATTGCTTTGGCGTGCTATGGTTGACTGGGTGTTGACTCACAAATATTGGTCACAATTGCTCAATAAATCTGAGTTGTAGTCAAATGTTAAATGTTTGTGTTCAATATTTTTTATCCAAACCTTGACATTGCAGCTAGCTGAGACCTCTGGTTCCTGTAAATAATACTGCAAATACATGTATTGCAACTGCAGGTTCATACTAAGGTCATTAGGAATCTGGAGCGATATACCTCATGCTTTATCAAAGCCAAAGAGTAGATGTTCCCAAACTTTATGTCCAAAATTTAATTTTATTAGCAGGCCACAGGCCAAAAGCAAACCCCTGTTGTGTTGTATTGTCAAGATGCAAAACACAATCCCAAGTTCCCTTAATTGGCTGACTTGTGTGCAAAGTGCCCACCATGTTTAAATTATAAAATTAAAATGAATAACTAGGGACCCTACATATTTAAATAACATTTTACCACACAAAATACGAAGAAACATCGTGATACATCTGGCAAATCGAACCTTATGGCAGGCTTTGGGCAGCCCTGCCATAAAGATTAATTTAATGTTATAAATATTCTATCAGGCACCTCTCAAAGAAACCTTTATATACTGCAGCTCCGAGTCAGAGACCAGCTCATTCATGACCTACAGTACCAGGAAGTTGTGTATTTTATCAGACCTGAGCATAGAAATTAGTTTTTCTGAAATAATTATCCACCTGTCAAAACATGATTGAAATATATTTGGAAGTCTGACTTCACAAACACACTGTTATTTACAGGTTTCTCGTCATGCAAGCTGCAAATAATCTATCTCAGTAATACAAAGCTTATACTTCAGGTCTGCGGTAACTGAGAACTCCATTTGACTTAAAAAACAATATTAACTCTTCTCTGCAGCTTGCTTGTTGTTGAACTCGCATTGCCTTGGGAATGCAGCTATACTAACGATTTTGATGGAAGTGATAAGAAGTGCTCAGATATACACACTTTTAAACCACTCTGAAACATGTTACACCATGTTATCATGAGTATTTAATACAGGAATGCACTGCATAAGTAATAACTGCTATAACGGTCTGGTTTAAATAATTTGGTTCAAGAAGGAATGGAAAGGATTTCAGTCTGATGTTGTTTGTGGTCGTCGTTTTTTTCTTTTTTTGCATTTTTTTTTTTTTTTTACATTTTTGCACATTTTCTCCCACAGTTTTTCTTCGTCTGTTAAATAGAGTACATCTGTTAGTGATTATTCAGTGTTTGTTCGTCGGCTGAACTATCAAATTGTAAATTAGTTTCTAGACTTCTCAAATAACAGGCATATCGAGGAATTTTTATGCAACAGTCTGACTCAGTGCCCATAGCATGCCATTCCAGGCACACAATCAGTTCAGATGTTTGAGTCTTCATTTGCCATGACAACAGTGCAGAGGATAGAGCATGACACATCTTTGACAGACTGGGGAGTAAAATAAGCTTGTATGTGTTGTTTTCCTGTCACTCTCGGCTTTATGTAACAAATATCTTTAACAGCCGGTGCTCCTGCTTCTTGCCCAATCCAAATTGCTTTGCAGAGCTGATAATGGCATTTTATCATGCGTCTGCAGACACCCAGAGACCATTAATGGATGCTCCCTGTCGTGGTGCAAAAGGACTCACTACGCCAACTGGTCAAGTCGCATAGTCGGAATTAGACCTTTTCCAGCAGGATGTTGTGGGGATAAATGTATATTACGTGTTGTGCTCCAAAACTGTTGGCACTTCAGCTGACTAGTGTTATGTCTTAATCATTATGATATATTAATTATAACCAGTTATGATAATGAGGTCATTCATTAAGGTAAACAACGCTTGGATTGCAACGTTTTCTGAGTCAGCATCTATGCAAAAATCTTTTTTTGCACAACCCAAGTGGTATTATGAGCTCTGTATTGTAAAGCATTGTGTAATTACACAGAGATTTAAAGGCAATCCCTTGTTTAGCAATTAATATGCAAATGTCTGCAAAAAGGTGCTCAAAAAGTGTAATTGTCAAGGGCGGCACGATTAATGTTTCAGCGTTGACATTCCAATGTTGTGCAATCAAGTCAATCAATTGCAAGTCAGTTAAGCCAAAATAACTAAAACATGACATGCTACAGCTTTTTTGTTGCTTGATAAATGAAAGAAAAGTCACACAGTTCTCATTTTCCATGAATACTCTCTCAGAGAAGTCTGATATTTCATGCTTTACTCTGATTTAAGGTTCCTTAGATATGAGTGGCATTTAGGCTCTGCCTGCACAGCGAGTGTGTCACAGAGCTGCCAGTGTTTTGTGGTCAGTAGGAGAGGGATTTGCCACATTTACTCTCAGCATCAGATTGCACTGTAAAGTCAAAGTCATTGTAGCCAGCTCATGGTAAAACATTAGCCCTGTCTCTGCACTCTGTCAGGAAGAGGAATAATCTGGTGAATGTGTGTTTTTCCCAGTCAGTTTCTCCACGACAGGGTTTCTAAACCTTTTATTGGACCCATATCATTATCCAGGTCCCTTACTGCCACCCATCATATAACATGTCTGCTACTTGTGTGCTATGAATATCAGTGTTATCACTGTTTTTGCCATTAACTGGACAGTTGCAATTACATTCTGCCTATCATTATTTTCTCAGCGAGCATCTAATTGAAACTTTAGCAGGCTAAATTCCAGAGCCAAATTCTTGTCCGCTTTTACAGATGATCAGTAGAAAGCATCCTGACTGGAAACATCACAAACTGGCATGGTTCTTGCACAGTTCAGGACAGGAAGGCTCTATAGCGGGTGATTAAGGGGCCATCCACATGGAAACGCTTTTTTATGTAAACGCACATGTTTTGCATCGTTTTGGCCGATGGGTCCTTTAAACGCACTGCCTGTAAACACACTTTTTTGAAACCTGGTCTCAGGGTGAAAAAAATTTGAAAACGCCGCCCTTGCATTCTCGTTTGGAGAGCAAATCCGCATACTTTGCGTATCGATGACGCCATCGCCCCACCCCTCGACCTTTAGCCTTCGATCTCTTAACCCTGTGACATTTCATAACAACAACAATGGCAGACTACATGCTTGTGCTCGTGCTGCAGAATATATTGAGCCTATTAGTGTTACCAGGGCAAAATATTATGCTACTCTGCCACTACGCTGAGCAAAAAGCCATTGCACTAGCCTTTTTCGTCTTCTTCTTGTTGTGTTCAGTTTCTCCTTCTACTGTCTGTTTGTATACAGCTTACAAGCCTTATGCGCATGCTTCGTCTCTTCTTCTCCGTTTTGGGGAATTTGGAGCGCCACCTATAGGCCTGGAATATGAACTAAAGCGTGTTGAGTCGTTTACAATGTATCCATTTTGACGCAAATATTCTTGAAAATATGCCAAGGAAGACGGGGGAAAAAAAAGATTGTTTTGGTACGTTTGGACATGGGCTAAAACCACCCAGAACATCATTGGTACCCAACAGGGCATCAGCGATATCAGTGAAGGGAGGTGTCTGCACAGATTCTAAAGGATATTAAACAACATCAGATACCCTAGCCACAGTCTGTTCACCCTGCTGCCATCTGACAAAAGATACAACAGCATCCGCTGACTAAGGAGCAACTTCGTTCCTCAGACTGTGAGACTCCTCAATTAATCTATAAAATTGCATGTTTTGTTTTTTTTCTTTTCAAGGACTTAATCCCAGCCTTGTTTCACAAACCTAAACCTTGAGTCTTTAACCTCTATAATAAACATTATGACATAATAGCTTCACAGCAGTACAATGTAGCCTATGAATTATAATAATAGTTGTGTCAATTTAGCATTGTTTCTGAAAAATAAATCAGCTCTGTCATCTGGTGGGATTAAGCTGCCTCCTGCCTATGCTCTGCCTGTAGACCTTTAGATCCAGCCTGGAGGTGACACAGTGGGTGATGTGCACTGGACCATAGTAACTCTATTCCCTTGGAGCTGTAGCATGACTTTGTTGATTTTTACACATTCCAACATGTCTTTGTCTTGTCATAAATATAATACTAATATAGCAATAGCAATAATACTGCTTCCACTGCCGACCCCTGGGGAGCGTTAGGGTCCCAATAAGAAAGGCTACTTCAGGAGTTGCTGGTCTTAGTGGAGATGTTTTGTTAATGAACGTTAATTACTTTTCAAAATATTATATTAGAACTTTTAAAGTCAATAATGCTTCATAAATATATAAAGTAAGACAGGTACCACTATTTAACATTCAAACATTCAAAATGAAACTTAGACACTTCCTTTTTCATTATAATGTGTTTGCTATAGACATGACCCACTCGTTCAAGTTCTCACCTACATTTTAATACTGCAAAGTGATTCAAAATGTAAAATGTCTAAAAATCCTTTACAGTACTTGGCATCATACTATTATTATTTTCTCAACTCCATAAAATGAAATTATGCATTATAAGGCATTTTAATCCTTATAAATCCTTAAAAATCCTTTTAAGCCTGACTGAAATCGTTACTCTGTATGACACCTAATATTTCCTCTTGAAATGTGATCTTTACACAACCTATATATAATTGATGTTCATCAATAATCCATGTTTATGTTATACAAAGGGAGTCACACTGAAAATTATTTTTTTAAGAAATTTAATTAACACAATTTTCAACATCAAACAAAATATATTAAATATATTTCATAGCGATCCACTCTGCATTCTTGCGAACATAGATAATGGAAACATTCAGAGCAAACTGTTGAATAAAACAAGCAACGTTATGGAACTGTGAGTGCAATTGCAGATTATTACCACATCTCATTAAACTTAAAAGCTCCTCCCTAGTGATTGGGTCAGCATTTTAGCGGGCCCTGAACCGTGCTGCTCTCTCTCTGTTGGACAGTGGCATCTAGAACAGAAATTCCATCAAAATGTGAAAACTATTTTTAAAACACATATGGGTCATTACTACTATTTGCTGGAAACACTTATTCATCTCGCCTTCTTACATCCACGTGGACAGTGACAGGGGTCATTTAATGCTAAAGTCGGCCATTACTACTGATGAAAAACAAGCTAGCACTTGGTGACAAATGAGATTTTTAACATTTATTAACTATATTTTCAAACTTACAAAATATTTTTATATTTTCACTATAAATAAGCATCACAGGGTGGACATCTTATGCTTTACTGCATCAGTCAAGCATTCTAAAACATTGAAGAATGGTTGATTAAAGAGTGATACTTACTCTGCTTCTTCTTCTTGTCATCTTATATGAGAAAATCGTTAATCAATATGACGAAACTCTGTTTGAAACTGGATCAGGCAGTTGTTTTGGCTACCTGTAGAAATCTGCAAACTTGACCCTCAACATTAAAGTATATAAATTCACATAAAACAAACAGATTTGCATAAAATCAACATTATATATGTTTTTTGCGTTATCTCATATGACACAGGATTTTACTACATAGTGTACCAGTGACTGAAAAAAGTAAATAAAGCACATTTTAAGAGACTTATTAACCTTTCACCATTGTTTGGGGGTCCTTTCGGGTCTTCCTAATGGCCAAACTCCCTGTCTGATAATGTGTCAAAATAAAATGCCCTATACATTTGCTCCAGATGGTTTGTTATCCCGGATGACATTAGCTGACATACCAGTTTTGGGATAAGCTGCTCCAAAGCATAACAATCTACTGGATGTCATATTTTTTGTAACATTTTCATATATCAAAGGCAACACTCATACAGTAATGCCTGGGGCAGAGATTTTTTAAATTTATTTTATTTTCAACTATTTTGTAGATTTTTGCATTTCACCATGAGGTCCGGGCAGTTATCCAGTATGACATTGTGTGACCATTGTGTCTAATAACTCTTAAACTTTGTAAAACCCTCAATACATTTTCTTATCATTAGATAAGAACAGAGAACAGAGATTAATAGATTGATTTAATGTGTTTTTTTATTAACATTTTTTGTATTTTCACTTCATAACTGTGCTTTGGACATCAAAATTGCCCGTCATTATGCCTTTGACCATTCTTCCAGAAGCGCATTTGTGAGGTCACACACTGATGTTGGACGGGAATGCCTGGCTGTCAGTCTCCGCTGTAATTCATCTCAAAGGTGTTCTGTCGGGTTGAGGTTAGGACTCTGTGCAGGCCAGTCAAGGTCATCCACACCAAACTCATCCATGTCTTTATGGACCTTGCTTTATGCACTGGTGCACAGTCATGTTGGAACAGTTTGGGTATGGCCCCCTCCTGTTCCAACATGACTGTGTTGGGAAAGTTGGGGGCACGGAATTGTCCAACATCTCTTGGTATGCTTAAGCATTCAAAGTTCCTTTCACTGGAACTAAGGGGCCAAACTCCGCTTCTGAAAAACAACCCCACACCACAATCCCCCCTCCACCAAACTTTACACTTGGCACAGTGCAGTCAGACAGGTACCGTTCTCCTGGCAACCGCCAAACCCAGACTCGTCCATCAGATTGCCAGATGGAGAAATGCGATTTGTCACTCCAGAGAACATGTCTCCACTGCTCTAGAGTCCAGTGGCGGCGTGCTTTACACCACTGCATCCAACGCTTTGCATTGCACCTGTTGATGTATGGCTTGGATGCAGCTGCTCGGCCATGGAAACCCATTCCATGAAGCTCTCTAGTCACTGTTCTTGAGCTAATCTGAAGGCCACATTAAGCTTGGAGGTCTGTAGCGATTGACTCTGCAGAAAGTTGGCGACCTCTGCGCATGTCATTTTACGTGGCCTATCACTTCGTGGCTGAGTTGCTGTCATTCCCAATCGCTTCCACTTTGAGATAATATCACTGACAGTTGACTGTGGAATATTTAGGAGCGAGGACATTTCACAACTGGACTTGTTACACAGGTGGCATCCTATCCGCTTGAATTCACTGAGCTCCTGAGAGCGACCAATTCTTTCACAAATGTTTGTAGCCATCATCAATCTGGTTGTTCAGGCTTTAGGCTTGCTAGCTACCATTAGCTGTGACTTGTGATAGATGGTCATTGCTATTCTAAGGTAGAGAAGACACAAAGTGCACTTGGAGAGAGTTAGGGATTTCCTTGTTGAGTCTTGCATTAAGACATTGATGTAGGCATTAAAATAATAGACTTGGCTATTATTGCTGCCCTCTTCTCTCTAGTTATGTATATCACTGTGTAGGCATGGCTACAGGTTATGTGTACTTTGGCTAGTGGTGATAATGGAACTTCAAAGGAGGCTGAGCAGTTTGGAAAATTGCTTACTACTGCTTAGTCTGAGCTTTGAGATTTGAGATTTGGCAATATGGAGCAGACACGTAATGTCAGTACAGTCTCATCTCATGCTGCTTCCTATGCATTGTGTTACAGCTGTTATCATAATGGCAAGCTCCTTTCATCTGTAGCACTTTGTATGGTTTTATGAAATTGTTTGTTCTTTCTACTGTATTTTAAAATTGTCATTTGTCAGACATGACTCTAACTGGCACCCCTCTCCAGACATCCGGATCCACGAAATTCTGGACTTGTAAATATACATATTTGCTACCCTCTTCTGCTCTGTACTCCTGTACCTCCTCCCCAGCGCATGCAATCATTACAACACTAGGATACCATTACACCCTCTATCCATAACTGCACTGTTTAATCAGTGGAAATGGCTTCAGAACAGTATGGGCTTGCAGGACATCAATTGGAGGGTACACCTGGATTGGATGTCACAGAACCCAGACATTGAGATTGGAGTCAAGCCATGGCCAAATTCAGCCAGCTGGCGCAAAAGCACCACCTATTCTTTATTGGTATGGATTTGTGAGTGGTCTCTGATCCATCTGAGCCACACATTTCACTACATATCTCATCCGAAGATGGAGCTGGTGGTCAGTCTGGATAGATGACTGAGATTGATGAGGAAGAAGCTGACACTGAGAATACACAAAAAGCAACTTTGGAGGAGAAACGTTATATACTCAAGGAGGCACACAAGAACCACAGAAAGGAGCTCTAAAGTACTAGAACAACTTTCAAGGCAAAATATGGTCCGAGAGTAGCATTTTATAGCGGGAACTAAAACAGAAGTGATTATGATTACTTTGTCGTTGTTTTTTTTTTTTGTATGTCTGTCTTTGGATTTTTGTTCTCTGGAGTCTGTCAGGAGGAGGTATAATTCAGTGGATGTGTGCATTTCCCAGTCAGTGTTTCTCCAAGAGTTCCTGCTTTTCCTGGAATCAGTTACTGAACTGAGAATGCAGATGCAGGATTTCAGTTTTGATTTCTTGATTTCATTTGTTTTGTGGGGACTGGCAGTAAACCCTAGAGTGGACATTGAAGTCTTTTTTTGCTATTGTGAACTGGTGGGAGCTGAATTCGTTTGGGATTGTAGGTAAAACAAAACTGACTCTTTATCAAGTGCACTGAACTTTAGACCTTTTACTGCAAACTGATGAGTCTTTGCTTGATTTAATAGACATATTGTAAACTGAATTGAGTTGTGTTATATTTGTTTTTGCAGTGCTGGTTTTTGTTGACTAATTTCATTGCTACCTGCTCCTTGCTTTAATCCAGGGTGTGACTGTTATGGTCTTAAATAGCAGGATTTTATGTACATTTTGTGCAGGTCTGTGTGTACATGCATGTGTGAGACTGCAAGAACTTTACTGCTCCCACATTCCTGCAAACGCGAGAAACCGTTAGTAGGCCTGTCATGATAATCAATAAACCAATAATCGTGCGATACATAAAAATCGATATTTCGATAATTTTGTCGGCATCGATAATTTCCATTTGCATGCTTGTTTGTTTTCCTCGTGTCTCTCACGTGAACCCTCTTGTCAGTCACTCTTTGTCTCTATGTGGGAAGGCGGGGCTCTGCCCCTGACATAACACAGAGTGCAGCACGAGAGCCCCGTGAGGAGTAGCAAGCCAGAGGTAACGCTAGTTGAGATTTGACGGAATAAAAACAAAGATGGAATTGGTTTCAAAGTCGAATGTGACAGCTGCAGTGTGGGAGCACTTCGGAATCAAACCGAATGACCGTGGTGAACCATTGTCCTTTGTCTTCTTTTTATTTTATATCCAAATGAACACAGGTCATAAACCAATGGGCTGTGTGCTCCGATCCAAGGTCTGGATGTAAGCTACTGCCGTGATCAACCAAAACCGGCGTAACATGGACTTACAAACAGCGTTTCAAAATAAAATGGACCTACTCATAATAAAATGAACAGGGACAGAAACCCTTGAAGAAATTATTTAGACCCACAAATAATAATAAAATAATTTAAGTAACAAAAGTCTTGACAACTTAACCTGGACGAGCCGGTATGACGCATTTGTTGTAAAACAGTAGCAACTAAAAGCGGCAATACAACAAACATGCATCTGCACCTAAAGCATAATCATCCAATGCAGTTTTCCCAGCTGGGAGAAAAAACTATAACTAAAGCTACAGAGGAGCCGTCTCCGTCCGACAGTTCACAATCACTGGGGCATTTAGTCAACAAACAAAATACAAACAGGACAGTGCAAAATGGTGTGCACTAGGGCTGCACAAAAAATCGTTAAAAAATCGCGATCTCGATTCACACATACACGTGATCTCATTTCTACACACAGCGATTCTGAAGCATGTTATATCTCGAGCTGAATCACAAACAAATGCTCCTATTTCCTCCCGGATTTTGTGAAGCGCCCTCAAACGCAGCACTGCCGCTGCCTCCTCCCTCAACCTGTGGTAAAGCGTCTTTACAACACGTGATTCAGTGGAGGAAGCCCGCCTGCAGTTGAGTGTTTGGAAGGAGTGAGTGAGAAGCCGTTTTTAGACGGGCCAGCAAGCCGCTAATTTCCCCGTCCTTTTGGCGGCTCGGTCCGCCATTTTAGACAGAGGGCCACAACTTGGGGGTCTGTATTGATCTGCCGATTTGCCGCCTCGGAGGGTACACTTATTTCCGCCTCGCCTGCTAGATGAACAACTGGACAGCCGCTGAGCCCGGGAGATGCTAGCATCTCCCAGATCTCTAGCTGTATGGTTGTGTTAGCTTGTTGTTGTAGCGACAAGCTAGGAACGGTCGCTACTTTCAAATTAAAAGCCCCCCGTTAAGAACCCAGTTCTGAAGTATGCCTCTGCCATACTACTATGTTTTTTTTGTTTTGTTCAAGTTTATCAGTGCAATAAACATTTTGTGACAAAAAATCCTGCCAGAGAATCGTGATCTCAATTCTAAGCAAAAAAATCGTGATTCACATTTTTCCAGAATCGTGCAGCCCTAGTGTGCACTCACAGACAGTGTAGTTCGCTACATCGCTAAAGAGATGCAGCCCTTTAATACCGTCGAAAAGCCGGCATTTCGACAAACGCTGCAAACAGTTGACAGCCTGTACAAATTGCCTGGGAGAACATACGTGTCAAAAACGGCAATTCCACAACTGTACAGAGTGAAAGACGACATACTAAAGGGTTAGGGTTATTTTTTTTGGTTGTGTGTAATTCAAGTGCAATTTTTGCTAACAGAGACTGAAAGTCCTTTTCATTTATTGTTTCTGGTTGTTTTGTTTTTTTGTTTTGGATATTTAAAATGTCTTCTTCACATTCCAATTCCAATGTTAAATATTATTAGAAATAAAAGTTTATTGATCTTTGTAAGGGTGTACTTGCATTATTATGCCATTATTATCATATTAGTTGAAAAATGGTCTCAAAATGACAATATTATCGTTTATCGAAATAATTTCTGGGACACTTTATCGTCCAGCAAAATTTGTTATCGTGACAGGCCAAACCGTGAGACATCACAAACTTAAAGAATGGTTGTCTTCTTGTCTCCATTCCTGAAAGGCCCGGCCAATTTCCAAGGTTAATGGCAGAGGTAAACGTTCCAGCTGTTTCTGGTCCTTTGACGCTTAATCTGCAGTGTTTATTTGATAACGGCTTGCGATGGTGGCTCGTGGGAGGGGAGGAAGATGGAATGAGACTGTACCTGGTTGCGGGCCAGGGAGGCAACCCTTGACCAGATCATCATATTTTAATAAGGATATTTAGGATACAGCCACTTAATACATGAGATATGGGCTATGTAATGCAGACCAAACTGCTCTGGACTTGTTCATGTGTGTCAGCATACACTCCGTTTTGTCTACACTCCCCCTCCATCTCTTATCCATGCTGCCTATATTTCTCTCTGTCTCTTTCTGACAGGGCAGTATATTAAAAGCATTATTAAGTTAATACTCTATCAAACCTTCATATTTTACAGCCATCTCTCTAGTATGTATCAGCACTTTTAAACAGTTGAGTTCTTTGCAATTTATTGTTGCATGTGCAGTGATTTAAATGAAGAAAAACATTTATCTGACCTTGTTCCTGTTTACAATCATGTACATGATTTGTTAAGAAATTTCATTAAGTTGTATTATTGGGGGCACCTAAATTACCTGGAGCCCTGCATTGTTTTTCTATGGTGTAACAGAGCTTCCTTTCTATTTTATAAGTGTTTGTAGGATGTGACTCGGACTGACACCCTTCTTCATTTAAAAGTGTCAAACCTTCTACACAACACAATGCCCAAAGTGCTATGTACTGTGGTGGCTGGACAATAAAAGACAGAGAATTATGGAGGCATGAGGTTAGAAAATAGAGCCGCTGGTCAAACAACCTGATGCCAGAGCATGCAGCAACAGTGATGGCTGATGGCCATGCCTCAGCTTGGCCTGGCTCAATATTTACACAGCTGTGTCCAGTCTGGAGCACATCAATGGAGGTTGGCCACCTTGCTGACCACAGCGGGTCACCACAACATGCCGACACCAAAAAACAAACTAGCACAATCTGCTTTGACTCAGGAACTTGTGGGTGGGCTCTCATGAACATGGAAAATAGTAAACATGGAACTTGTTTCCAACTGCGAGATCCGTCTTTATAGGACAATGTATTTTATTTCCTATTGCAATCAACTTCAGACACAGTGAGCCAGCTGCTGTTACTTTTAGTACAGTATAATTATATTATTTACAATTAGGTAATTGCATCTAATCAAGATGAAGGGAACTGCAGTTAGTTATACAGTAAGGCTGGGTGATATGGCCGACAAATGTGATCTCCGATTTTTTCACACCAAACTTTATTTATTTATTTATAAATTTTTTTTCCCTTCTCAAATACCAACTACAAATGACAAAGAAATTATTAAAAACATTGATTTTATTTTAATGCTTTTATTGTAAACAAAATTGCCCGCCGATTGAAACAGTGGACCTTCAAACTGACTTGAGATAAAATGTGTCGATATTCAGCATTTTCAGATTATTGGTATCTATGATTTTTCTGTCAGATTAGTGATAAAATAAACTAATTAAAAAATGTGCTACTTTGGCTTTGATGCAGCATCCTGTCACAAAATGTCCCGCCCCCAGCAATATCTCATTGGTAACACATCACAATTAATAAGCTATAAACACAGAATAATCTGAATCTGCAAAGTAACTAGTAACTAACTCTATCAAATAAATGAATTGGATAGGATGTATAAAGTAATAGAAAATGGAAATACTCAAGTACCTGAAAATTGTACCAAAGAACAGTACTTGAGTAATTTGTACTTAGGTTCATTCCATCACTGGTTACTCAAAATTTTGCCACAAAGAACTTCATTTTTGCTACAAATGAATATCATTCCCAATTAGATTTCTAATTGTCGGTATCGGTCCTGAAAAAGGCATATCAGTTGCCCCCCAATGTGCACACCTCACAAATACTTCATATCAGGTCAACACACAGTTTTAGCTGACATAGTTGCAGTAATAATGATGTCATAAAGAGGACATCAAATAGTTTTTGCTTCCTGCAAATGTCGAACAGAGATGCCTTTTTAAACTTCATTTAAATTATTCATGATACATTTTGTCATTCTTTTGTCAGCAGGATTACAACAAAAACTACTTAACGGATTTCCACAAAATGTGGATTCTCACAATCTCTAACATTGCGTGATAGAGTGTTTTTTTGACATTTGTGGGTTTTTTTGTTAATTTCTCAGGGAATATTGGATTTTGAAACATGGATTTTGATGAAAAAAATAGGCGTATTTGGGGGGCTGTGGGTGAGTACAAAGGGGAGCTGTTGGACCTTGGTGGAGACATACACTTTACTGAGTGCCATTCTAGTTTTTTTTTCCTGAATTGTAACATTGTAAAGTCTGTTTCAGTATGAGCTCTGAAAATCAATAACTGATCATCCCTCTTACAATCTAATCACAGTGATAGTTTAAAGGGTATATCTGCTGAATTACTGATACGGACACTATTAACAGGCATGTGCGACAACCTCTACAATGAAAGACACAGACAGATGAATAGATTGGGCTGCATGATAAGGTAAAACAAAAAAAAAGGTATTATTTTGATAGATACATTGATTTCGATGCTTCATGAATAGTGGGAATGACCATTTATGGATTATGATTTTCATTTTCACTAAAACCCATTAAAACTATGATATTGTGACATTTGTCTGTACCAAACAAATATGTTTTCTTACATCTGGAGTCCCACAGTAGTTCAATATAATGCTTTTTGTCACATATTTTAACTTATCAAAAAATTGCAGCTTCTGCATTTTGAATATTGCTCTAGGCCATATTGAAATTTCGAGAATATTTTGTAATTCAAATTTTTATTGGAATTTTCAAGTTTTAAGACAAAATACCAAACATAAAACAAGACAATAAACCAAAAAGAGATGGATGGCACATGGCACCCACAAAACCCCGAAGCCCCCTCCGATCATAGCACAGACATCATAAGACATGGCATACGAAAATCCAATGGCAAAACATCCAGATAAAAATAAAAATACAAATATGCTGTCCACATGTAAGCCAGAATCCAGTTCACAGTGTCATGGCATAAAAAATAAAGTAGTCCGTCGCTGAGGGATCTCAGTCCTTCCTGAGTTCAAGCCAGGGTCTTCCTCAGTTTTTATATGTGTCCAAAAGCAGTCCCAGGAGGTGGTCCCATCCTCCAGTTTACCTTTTAATCTGTTGAGCATGGACTCATAAGATGCAGTCTCAACCACTGCGTCCACCCACTCTTTCATATTTGGACATTTAACTGTTTTCCAATGTCTCAAAATTATTCTTGATGCAGTGATTAAACCAACCATAATAACAGAAAAGGTAACTTCTGCAATGTTAGGTATTTGAGATTTGTCCCCTAATAAACATAATTCAGGGGTCAGGGGTATCGCTGAACCGAGCCAGTCCCTCAAAACCTCTGCAACTTTAACCCAAAACGGCATCACCAGGGCAAATTCCCATATGCAGTGTAGAAAAGTTACCACTTCTGTTTTACATTTCCAACACAGGTTGTCATTCATCAGTTTCATCCTGTGAAGTCTCGTCGGCGTGTGGTAATACCTATGTATAATCTTATACTGTATGAACTTTCCTCTTGCCTCTCTCACATATTTTTTCTACACTCCGACAAAATCTCAAACCATTTCTCCTGTGTAAAACCTGTTCTCAAATCTCTCTGTCACAGCAGCTTTTTATTATTATTATTATTATTATTATTATCATTTCTTTTATTTGAACAGGGACAGTGTGCAATAAAACATCAAGCCTGTAACAAGGAGAGATGCATTGCACTAGGTTTTAGCAAGTTGCTATTTTTCCAGATGGAACATACAATAAATTATCACTAGTTACTAAATTCGCAGTTGTGCAAAATTTCAATTAAAAAGTTATGAATACACACGTTCCCACATCATTAAAACAATTTAAAACAATTTACCCCCCTCCCGCCAACTTTTATAAATAAATATGCCCCCCCCATCAAACACACACACACACACACATGCACACACACACACACACACACATACACACACACACACACACACACACACACTCACAAATGGCTTCACATTGGATGATTCCCTACTCACCCAATGGTTAATTAATTTATAAAATAGTAAAGCTGTATGACATTCATGTAGCCTTTTTTGATAAAGTTAAAATTCCAAAGTATGTCCAAACTTACTTTAAATTTAGAGGATGCACACTTTCTCATTTCTTCAAAAATGTTATTTGCCTTCAAGAATGAATTTACGAGTGAGGTCAGCATAGGGCATGAACACATCTTCTCTATACAAGTCTCCTATAGTGTGTATGCCACATGAATGCCACTGATTCCAACAAACAGGTATTTTTCCAATACTGATAGTAGGACTGGGATCGAGGCCGATATGGGCATTTTTCCACTGATCGGAATCGGCAATTTTGAACGTGGACCTAACCCCCATTTTAACATTTTTTCATTTATTTTTTTACATCAGAGCACAATTTGTGGCAGAACGCAGATGCATGTGTAACGTTACTTTGGCAAGCCTGTTGATAAAATGTCTGCAGTGTGGAAATAACTTAAATTAGAAAGCGAAAACAGTCCCAGCGGCGACATGTAACATCTGCAATATGACCGTTTTGTGGGGCTGCATTCAATACTACTCATTTGATGCAGCATATAAAAACAAACACTCAAAGAATACAACGAGTTCACTCGAGAGGACAGGCAAAGACACCGAAGCAGCAAACACTCGCGGATACTTTCAAAAGGAAAGAGAATTTATCCTCGAGACAGCGACATGGCCAAAAATATTACAGAAGAGGTAATTAAGTTAGTCGCTCTGGATAACCAGCTCATCTCCGTGGTAGAGGGTCAGGGTTTTCTTCGTCATCTGGAGTTTTTGAATCCCCGGTATGCCCTACCATCTCTGCATTACATTACATTGACTCCACTTTCGAGTTACAACGTGCCGGTATGCGCACTAGTTTCGTGGGCCTCATACAGCAGAGCATGTAAAACAGGCAATCGAGGAGATGCTGAATGCGTGTGAAGTAGACAAGCAACGCATCCACGTCATTTTACGTGACAACGTGATGTCAGCTAATGTTGTAATAGCATATGCAGAATAAGAAAGAGCCACAATGAAAGTATATACTTTGTTTTGACAAAATAAAAAAAAAAACTATTAAGAACAGCTTGGATGCAGGCACTTTTTTTCTTAATGCAGCTGTATTATCCAGGAAAATATTAGTTTAGGCTAAGTATTGGATCGGGACTCGGTATCGGCATTTACTAAATATTAAAGGACTCGGGTCAGGATCGGGGTAAAAAAAAGCTGATCGGGACATCCCTAATTAAATGGTGAACACAATTTTTTCTCAATATCCACCAGACAGCTGTCTCCCCCATCTCTTCCCAGTATTTGGCTAATTTGGACATTTCAAATGCTAAATAGTACAATTTTGGATCTGGTAATCCCATTCCCCCTTTTTCCTTAGGGGTACATAATTTACTCAATTGAATTATTGCTCTCTCCCCTTCCCAAAGAAAATGTTTGTTTATATTGTCATACCTCCTAAAAATGTAAGGCAGAATAGTAGTTGGCAACATTATAAACAAATAATTAAATTGAGGGGCAACACTCATTTTTATAATATTCATCTTTCCCCCTTTCCACCTTTCTCTACATTAGATTTTTTTAATTTTTCCTAACACTGGCTTAAAATTCAGTAGGGGTAGTTCGTCCAGATCTTTACCAGCCTTTTCGGCATCTAAGGAAATTGCAGCTATTGGCACATCTTTTGACCGACTCAACCACGTTAAATGTAACAATTGTCTCATAGTATCTGTAGAGGATCTATTTTTCATAAAACCCGCCTGGTAAGGATGTATAATGGTGGGCAGGACTTGTTGTAAACGTAGAGCCAGCACCTTTGTTAATATTTTACAATCCAAATTGAGCAAGCTGATTAAATTAGATGGATCTGTTACATCCCTATCCTTCTTAGGAATTAAAGATATTAAGGCTTCGTTACAAGTAGGTGGCACCTGTCCCTTCTCAAAAGCCTCCTGATATACCTTCTGCAGAACTGGAGCAAGAATATACTATATACTCTTTATAATATTCGGCAGGGAATCCGTCATAACCCGGTGATTTCCTGGTTTTCATTAATGAGACTGCCTCCCTTATTTCACCCTCAGTTATCGAAGACTCTAGTTTCTCTGCATTATCAGAGAGTAATTTGCGCATGTCAATGTTAGAGAAGAACATTTCCTGCTCCTTTTGGTCAATACTGCTAAACGCTTTTGATGTACAGTTTCTCATAGAATTGTTGGAATACCTTATTTATATTTACCTGAGGTAACTAGGTTATCCCCCTGTTTAATGGCTGGGATGGTGTTCGAAAAGTCCATCTGTTTAACTTGCCTAGCTAATATTTTCACAGTTTTCTCCCCACCCTCATAAAAGTTAGTTTTCAATCTGAACAGAGCATATGCTACTTTTTTATTATAAATTTCGTGCAGCTGGAATTTCAGCTTACAAAGTTCCTGATATTGTGACTCTGAATAATGCTCAGAAAATTGATTTTCCTTTAATTTAATTTCCTTCCTTTGATTTTGTCTCCTTTTTCCTGTCTCTTTTCTTTTGAGAAGCATAGGCTATCAACTTCTCCCTTGTCCTATCCACCCTTTCCACTCCCATTAATATTCCAGGACACATATTTGATACACTTCCCTGTCATATTTACCTGAATGTATTGTTATATCCATATCTGTTATACTATTAACACTAGAATATATCTGCCCATGATGTCTGCCCCCTCCTGAGTTATGATTTGCTGATGCCATGTGTCCCGTCAAAACATAAACATGAACACAAATACGAAGTGTGGAAAAAGAAAATTTCCAACATACTGAACACGTAAGGAAAAAACATATTATATCAAACCAAAAACCAGCCAGCAAGCTGCCTGACAGTCCCGCTTCTGCTGCCATATCAAAACTAAACTAATAGTAAAACCTTATCTGGTCCATGGGTTACCGCTGCTCTCCTCCTTCAGCGGTAGCTCGTTAAGGCCCATCTCCCCCGACCATCTACACAACATTCCCGTGGCTCATTCAGGTTCAGATAAATGTCCGTTTATCTTTTATCTCACATTCAGTCCGCACCATCATCATGATCGTTTTCGCTGATGAGTTTGTCTGCGTCCTTCGCTTTGGCAAAACTCAAGTTTTTCCCTTTCCACTTGAACCTTAACGTGGCCAGATAGGCCAATGTATACTTCACATTGAACTCCTGGAGCTTGCGCTTCAAAGCCTTCCTCCTCTCTGCCGGCTCCTTGGTCTCGGTCTCGGCGTCCGGTGCGCTCTTTCAATTTCAAACTCAGGACGGACTCTGAGCCCCTCAGTCAAAATCTTCTGAACACAGTTTAACAGTGTCCCATTTAGAGGTGGGTAGAAATATCGATTCATCAATGCACTGCAATATATTTTTTCCCAATTCAATATCGATTCAGAAAATCCTCTGAATCGATTCAGGCAAGCTGCGGCCCCTGACCACCCGCTGTCCCTCGCCGGATGCCTCTTGGTCTCCGCCTCCAGCACCTGGAAGCGCCTCGCCCACGACCTGGTTCAAGGGTAAGAGGGTGAAGCGCCGCGGAAACACCGTCGGAGCTGCGGAGGCGGGTAGCCGATGTCTGACGCACTGCTCTTTTGGAGACTGTAAACTCCCAGCGCAGCCAGTCTCACTCTGGCCGCTGCACCGTGCATCCGTGGGTAGCACTCTCCTCTGGGGAGAGAGGGGGTACAGTGTCAACGTTTTACCCTCTCGCGTCTAGCCAGAGGGCGGAGGGACCACGGTTCTGGCATTATCTCTGCTTAACTATGGTTGTACTATTTTATATCTAAACACATAGTGTGCCTTTGTTTACATTTCAGTTCGAACTAGAACTTCCTAGAGGAAAGATTTATAATTTAAGATTACTTTTTTTAATTTAAAAATTAACAGGTACTCTAATGAATTATTTGTTTGTTACTACTTATTACTGAATCGATATCGAAGCATTTAAATCAATATTGAATTGAATCGATATTGAATCAAATTGCGACCTAAAGAATCAAAATCAAATCAGAGGTTCTTAACAATACCCAGCCCTAGTCCCATCGGTGCCAAAAGTCTCTTTCAGGCAAATGAATCTCACGTTGTTTCGTTTCCTATGGTTTTCGAGTGTTTGAATTCGTTCCCACATTACTTCCATCTGTTTACTTCTCATGCCTTCAGCCGCGTCTAGCCGTTCTGAGGTCTCCTCCAGACGGACGATACGTGTTTCGCCTCCCCGAGTCTCTCATGCATGGCCGCCACCGTGTTTTCAGCTCAGTCGTTGTCTCCTTGATAGTGGAAGACTTTCGAGATGGGGTGGCAGCTCGCCATTGTCATAACCGTCAGGTGGAGGAGTGGTCCAGGTGGACACGTGGCCTGTGCTCTTGAAATACTTCGACGCTGACATCTGTAATTCTGTCATTTACTCCCCCAAAACGACTTAGGCTCTTTACCCAATCAAACGGCTTAAAAACTTAAAGGACTGTGAGCCACTAACTAATAATAATTTACAAATTTACATGTGGGAAGGTGGAGAGCCTCTAACCAGTCGCCATCTTGTTCGCTGCACCGACGTGACGATTGTGTGAGTTTTAGTCATGAATCCACAGTTTTATGCATTGGGCTCTGCAGAGTTCATTGCACATTTTTTGGACTTCTGTTAACAAAAGTTGTGGGCGGTTTAAATGAAACCTCACATTACAATTCTTTTGTTACCCTTCTGTTGAGCTTTCAAGCGAGTTAAAGGTGGAGTCAAGACACTGCAGACCACTTATTGGTCAGAGGGAATAGGGGCAAATGGTTGTCTTGTCATCAATGGTCTAGAGTAGGATTTCCCAAACACAGTCTTTTGTCTCGCTGCCTGCAGCTTGAAAGAAAGCTTGTCTCCTGTTTATCATATAGACATACTGAGAAGAAAGAACACAAAACATTCCGTCCTCCATTGTGGGTTTGTTGTCATTAATAGCATCAGTGCGTAATGTGTAGGTGTGTAGTGAGTGAGAGAGTGGAAGCGGCAGAAAAAGTGACGGAGATGTGAGTGAAGCAGAAGAAAAGGTTAGCGGTACATTGTTGGTCTACCAGTTAAAGTATATAGTACAGGTAACATCGTGTCAGTTACTAAATGCTGCATCTTCTCAAGAACAAAGAAAGTATTGTCTGTTGTTTCCTAACTGCTAGAAAAGGGGATAGCCCTGAAACCTTAGTAACAACCCCGCCTAAATTGCTGTCTGCAGTGGAAATGCAAATAGATCGAGGTTGCAGTTATGTAAAGTTTAAAGAACTCACCTGAACTAAAACACACTGCTTGGAGGAGGTTTATTGAGCTTTGTTTAAATTCTGACAACCTGTCTGTCAGGTAACACAGTTCAGAAACTTTCTTGATTTTTACTTGAGAACATGCCATATTATATAAGTAAGGTGGAGGTGGCAAAAACCCAGTCATGCTGTCAGTGCCATTCCAAATAAAGTTTCATATCAATCTCCTTGGACTTAAAAAAGTTGACATTAGCAGGAAGTGAAGAAAGAGTAGAGAGAGAAAGGGATTTATAACCGCCACAGTTAATGCTTTGTGAGGAATGTTTAATGTCAGAAGAAATGTTGTACATCATATGAAGTCGCGCATTTACAGGAGAGTGAGAGAGTGCTTAATATTTAAAGAGTTTAAAGTGCTTATATCTTTACTTGATGGATGCAGGGCTTCTTTTAAGTAAACATAGTTAAGTACGGATGCTGAGAAACCAAGTAGCTGCCGTGATCATTTACCCTCTCTCAATGGCGTCTGTCATGCCTGGACGTCTAACCACACACAGGCTGTGTCTCAATTCAGGGTCTGCATCCTTCAGAGGAGCATTTGGTGGCCAATCACATCACAATGCCGCGCGAAAGCTTTCCCAATTCCCCCTTTTTGGAGGATGCACCACTGCGATCCTTCTTGGCCCTCACATGTCCCAAGAGTCTTTGCGCGCCCGAAAAAGAAGAAAGAAAGAAAGAAAGAAAGAAGGAAAGAAAGAAATAATGGCGACATTAAGTGGCTTGCATTTAAATGTAAGTATTGGGTTTATACTCGGTTTTTACTCATTTGAACATCCAACGCCAGATATATTAAACTTCAAGGGACCTTAAAACCTCAAAATGTCAGTTTAAATATGTTGGTAATGCTTAGCTTGATGCCTTTGGAAGTAAAGCTTTAAAAGCCTTCACTTTCAAATGTTAGACATTCAGAGGTTGACTTATTTCTTAGATTTTATTGTGACTGTTGAGATGTTATAGACTATTTTTACTTTATGTACATAAATGGACCAAGAAGAACACATTTAGATCAGGCTGTGATCCATGCTTTATTTCCAGACTGTAAAACTGTAAAGTCTAGTTAAACGTTTGAATTGAATACATTTATGATTATTATTATTATGATTATATTTTTGCTATATTATAACCCTTTTGTCTGTTGACATAACACAAAACATCTTTTACATTTCATTGTGTTTTTGGGAGCAAACAGAGAGCTTCATCACTGTCCGAGGTCAGAACGAACATTTGTTCACACGGGTGAAACATTCCACTGCGGTTGGATGGAAGTAAGGTAATAATAAATAATAAATAATAAATAGCCCATCTGTCAGTCCTGATGTCACTTTTTGTAAATCTTTGCACCCCTTTGTTAATGTGATCTTGTGTTTACCTTTTCTCTTGCTTCTCTCTGTGTTCAGAACTGTTCTGGAAAAGATTGACCTGCAGGGGAAGGTCGAGCCCCAGCAGGCCAAAAACAAGTGGGACCATTTAAAGAACAAGTACAAAGTAGGTGCAGGTTTGAATGATGATGTGAAAACTAAATTATATTTGTTTTACCCATGCAAGTTAATAAATAATTTGCTAAAAATAGCTGACATGATTTATTTCCACTGGCTTAGGATTGCAAATATCCAGGGACAGGAGAGGAGGTCAGTGGGAGGCCCAGCGCTGCTACTGGGCCCTGGTTTCTCCTCATGGATAAGGTATTAGGACAGTGGCCTTCCTTTGCCCCCCCCCCCGTCCTAACTGCTTCCATCCCTGAGGACACACCAGGGCCAAGTGCCGGCAGGTGACCAGGAGGAGGAAGATGACGACGATGAGGATGAGGAGAGCCAGCCAGGGCCGAGGAGAAAGAGGAGGAAGGATTGTTCATTTTATATAATTCATGAAATAAAATATTGTTCTGTTGTTACACGTGGTCTATTCCATTCAGTATTTACAACTTAAGTACAATTTATAACAGCAAACGTCATCAAGTACTACTTTTTAGGGACAACAAGGGATTGAGGGTTTTCTTTTATTATTAAGGTCTAAACATTTACAAATATTTTTGGCGATCAACAGTTTATATGTCTAGCATTAACGTAATGTATCGGTATGTTAACTACCCCTAACTGTAAGCTAGCTAATAATGCTAATAATGATAACATTACTGTGGGTTCAATAACAGGTTTACCTCTCCACAGTCCTCTCTCAACCCGAGATGAACCAGAGTATTAAAAAGGAAATCAGGAATTTCGTAGCTCAAACATATTTGACAGTCAAACTTCACTCTTCTTGTCACTTTTGTGGACCTTGGCTGCATAAATAATGAAATAGACGCGGCCTTCGAAGGTCTCTCCGAAGGACTCGCCTTTGAAGACCGCAAAGGCCGGGTCCTTCACAGGATGTAGACCCTGAACTGAGACACAGACACATTAGCTTCCAACGTTAGATTGCGCATGTTGGAAAGTGAACTTGTTCAGCTTGTACAGAGCTTACAAACAATAAGTATTCAGGATTTCTATGAGTGATTTGAATGGTCTAATGTGTGCTTTGAGCTGTGCTGCTCGAAGAAGACCTCTCCAGTCCAAACAATGGAGCCATAAATTTCAACATCATTATGAGCTATTCAGATGTTCCCTGTTTGATGTGCATATTTTAGGAGCTAGAGGGCCATCAAAGTCAAACATAAAATACAAATTAGATCTTTATGAACCCATATTCATTTACAGTCTGCTGCTGCGTTCTGTTTAATTTTTGTCTCTCTCACTCTTCATCTCAATCATGCTCCTCCAATCTGTTCAAAGCTCAACATTATACAAACACAATAAACACAATGCCTTTCATCAGGTTGTTAATCTGTAATAATGTTTGCTGTGTGTATACAGAACATATACATTTCTCCAAAGTACTCTAGGAGTTGACTGTGTCATCTTTAACTCTGCTATAATTGTTGATTTATATAAAGAACATTTTGAACCAAAATATACTCCAAGACTAACAACTCCTCATGGGAGTGGCCGCAAAAGTAGCAGCCTCAGGCTCGATCAGAAGTGTTTGGCCAGTCAACGTCATTATTTCCCAGGCCATCTGATATAGCCTCACCAATAGTCATAACTCACAAACCTCAATTTGCCTGCCAAGGGCAAGGACCCAAGGTCACATATGGCCTCAGGTTAACACAGTGCAGTCCACAACTAGGATGAGCTGCCACTGGTAGGCATTAAGCTTCCTGCTACACAATTGTTAAAGTTAACTTCCACCACAAAGACATTAAGATAGAATATAATTATGTATGAATTATTTAGGTTTCATATTTTTGCCTGATAAGGACTTCTTGCACAGTATTGTTTCACAGTCTTTAATTTGATTCTACTTGAGTGGGTTTAGAAGAAAATCCTCTCTGTCAGATAGTGTCACATTTAATTTTTGAGACTCTGGATAACCTTTTCTAAAAGGTTAAATCTCCTAAAACTTAAAGAGACACTTGGAGGCACTTGCTGGAAAATGGAAGCCTCGCCAGAAAGTTGTTGACTAAAATATATTTTTGATTTCAAACCTGCCTCACCCTTGATATTGACACAGTATCAGTAAAGTTACTCTTCTGGCCAAAGACTCTTTAATTTTGTTTAATTAACTAGGTTGTTCCCTTTGATATCACATATCTCTTTTACAAGGGAATCCTGGCCAACCATGGCAGCAACACAAGCTTAAGATGTCAAATTAACAGAAAAAGCACACTCAAATAATCAGATTAAACTAGGGATGCACCGATTGTGAAATTCTGGGCCGATACCGATACCGATGTTTAACATAACAACTTGGCCGATGGCCAATGCCGATGCCGATGTTCTTTCTTTTTGTTGTTTATTCCTTTTTTTTGTGCCACAGAAACATACAAGTCTTTCAGCTCTTCATAACACTATCCTTGAGTGAGCACAAATCCAATGAGACCAATTTATGAAACAAAAACAACCTTTAATGTCACTTTCTGGTTGACATTTAAGATAACCTTAGTTCACATGACAAGATTTCAAAAAAACAATCTTTTTTATCTCCGTCTTCCTCGTCATCGTTTTAAGAATATTTGCGTCCACACGGACCCACTGAAAATGAGCGAAAACGCTGTAGTTCATATTCCAGGCCTCTAGGTGGCGCTTGACATTCACAAAACACGGAGAAGAAGACACGGAGCATGCACAGTAAACTTGCGCGCTGTAAACAAACAGACAGTAGACGGAGAAACCGAACACAACAAGAAGAAGAAGATGAAAATGGCGAGTGCAAGGAAACCAGAATCGTTTGT